>JAQGAB010000255.1:0-33698 GCA_034696565.1 Isotomurus graminis | reverse complement strand
TGGTATCGAGACCTTCGTGACTACTTGTATCGTTATGAATGCTCAAATGTATTAGAGACTGAAGTAAACTTAGACAATCCTGAGAGTGTTGCTGCACTGTATAATGAAGTAAGGAAGTGTGTTTCGATTATAAAATCAAAAGTTGTTCAAAATGATATCCTACGCATGGAATGTAGCACTAGTATACCTTACTATAAAACTATCCGTACAGATACTAATATTCCTGATTATCTTAACTACAATATGAAGTGGTCGGATACAAGAATTATTACTCAACTCAGAGCAAACCTGTCCCAAGTTAATAGTTGTAAACTAAATGTACTTCAACATTTCTATAAACCGTCAATAGATGATAAGTGTAAAGCCTGTGTCTCACAATCAAAAGAAAACCTTTTCCACTTAATTTGGGAATGTCAAAGTTATGAAATAAGTAGGAATACATTCCTTTCAGCTTATGTTAAGCCTCAAAATGAAGAGGAGTTCGCGGAGCTACTAAATAATTCTTGTGAAACTAAATTAATAAATATTTGTAAGTTCGTCATTATATGTACTAGGGAAAGAGAATTACTATTATGTAGATAACCGATTCTATAACTTATTTGTAATTGTATGATGCGATTGTAAAGGTTTTGGCCATATCAATCATGAATAATAAACTATCTATCTATCTATCTAACTAGTCGAAAGTGGCTTATCCCAGAAATGGGAAGAAGTTGAAGAAAGTTTGTACAAGACTAATTCATCCGATTCTAATAGTACAGATCACAGAGATGATGACGCAGATAAGGACACAAATACTGGAATACAATTATCCGGAAACGTTATTTCTGTATTTCAAGTTTTCGGTCTCGGACACATTTTGTCGTGTCTTGCATTCTTTCTGGAATGTAATGTTTACTTTCCAACATCACAAATCGTTCAACAACTTAAGGACTCTACCACACAAATACTTTTTTCTATTTTTGAACTGCCCACCATGGTTAGAACTCTATTGAAATATTGTATACAACAAATGAGACTTTGTCTTGAATCTTTTATGAATATTTATTTCATGCCGAAGTGACAAATACGTGTAAATATTTTATTCAAAGCATTAAAACCTTTAAAAACAATTAAAGTAACAATTAGGAAGCGTTGAGATGTAAAACTTCACAGTACTTTTGTTACACGAAATCGATAATCAATGTATTAACGTAATTGTTACCGTGTTCGATACCAGATGAGCAGAATTATATTAGTTATGCAGTCTTCAGCTTATTAAGTCGGCCTTGCAGACCAGCACGGCTTTTGTTAAACGTGATTAGATTTAATAAACATGAATCCGTCTCACTAACAAGTGAATTACTTGTCGCAAAATCACAGGAAACCTTTATGTATGTGTACTTCTTAATCACCTCAGCTTTATCGTTCCTCCCGTACGAATTTGCCACAGCTGCCTTCTCTCGCTTAAAACTATTAACCAAGTAGAGTCAAATTGCAACTGGGATTTCGAACTTTCTTTAACCACGGGTATAAATATAATACATGTGTATTGTTTGTGTGTCTGTAATCCCAGGAATTAAGACAGATTCGTAGCCAAATAAGTCGTTGAATAGTTCTGTAGGAACTTAATCTCTTGAATTATGTAAAGCAACTGAATGCCCTTCGTTTGTGTTTATTAAATACTTCATGAGAGTGAACGAATGTTAGCCTGTTGGCCTTCGTCGGAGTCTCATTTCTGATCTGGAGCCACCAGTGAACGAAGCTAGTTGGGGTCTGTCCAGAAGCGGATCCAGTGGACATTCCGTGCAGTTTCCGGTCCGAGTTGGACAGATCAGGAATTGGGAAATAACGTATTCCTCCTGGACGCGCTCTTCGGCTTCTATGAAACTGTCCAGGGCAAAAGTTCTGTGGAGCTTTAGACGTCTCCGTAGAAAGTCTTCTGCGGAGTCCATGAATCCCTGGAGACTTCCAAAAGACCCTGAAATGTCCCTGGTCCGTTGTCTCCCTCTGCGCGCTTTCCTCCGGGACATTTCCTTCCACGCGGTCATCGTGGCCTCAGGACCTTCGAATTGGAAACTGGACGCGGGGAGGCCAAAGTTGAACTCGGCGTCCAGGACGGTTCGTTCGGAGTGGTTTGGATCTGGAAGGGAGTGTTTCTCCACGCGACCCACGAGCAACGGCATTTCTACCAACGACTCCTCCCACTTTGAAGACTCCTCCCTCTCCTCCTCGGACTCTTCGAATTCCTTAAGACGCTCAAACAGTTCCAACGCGAAGAGGAGATCCTGTCGAAAGAAGTTTTGGGCTGGAGGAACCGTTCTTCTGGAATCCCGAGCAGTTCTAGCGTCTTGAAGTCCCCGGAGGAAGAATCCACGTCGGTCGAACATTCCACGAAGCGGTGTAGCCGACTTAGGAACCTTTACAATTGACACAGTCGCTTCCAAGACATTCTCTCCAGTGGAAGAAGCTGCTAACGCTTCATTGGAAGTGCTGTTGCGTTTACTGGAACTGGAGAAACGGCTTCTGGTGATTGTGAATCCCGCGTTCTGGAGGTCCTCGTCGAAGTCGATGGAAGTTCTGTCCACAAAAGTCAATTCGTAGGAGTCCAGGGGGTAGATTCCGTAAGCAATTTGAGCCTGTCTTAAGACCGTCTAAGGGCTAAAAGTTATTCACTAAAAAGTCTAAGACAAAACTAAGCCATTTTTTATGGTAAGCCCTAGTCAAGTCTTCATTTACGGAATACCTCGATTCCCTAAAAAATCTGAGACCAAAAATGAGACCAAATTGAGACAAAATCCCAAGCCTCCTCCGGAGGTGGCTAAGTCCAGTCTTCTCCACACTTAACTAGCAATAAAAAGGTAACAGTCGTTGAAAGATGCATTGGAAATTGAAAGTGTCGGCTCAGGTCGAGGTGCAAGTAAGAACACGCATGCAAAACAAAAGGCGCTACGCGGCTGGGAATATCAACCCTTTCCGAACGACAGGCGGTGGATCTTACGAAGAAGATGCGCTAGGCACTGTTGAGGAGACATTTTCATCTTGACTATTGGATGTGGGTATATGCAGTGTAGATTAACCCAACAGCTGCCTTAAGGGCTAAATGTTTAGAATGCTAAGTGTACACACTTAACCGCGACAGTGGATGAGGCGCTGGCAGAACGTGCTGCGCTGGCCTACAATCACTGCATTTCTTCCTGGGGTTTCAGTGTCTTCCGTTATTTAAGCAGTCCTCTTTCGCTTTTGCTGTTTTGTAAGGACGTCAAAGACCACCAGCAGTAAGTCGACAATCGACAAGTAACGGCACACGGTTAGCCTCACAAGAAACGTGGAAATTTAAATTCCGCGGTGCCTCGGGCAGAGTTTAGGTTTGCACACTCGACTATTTTGGGCTTGAGACAGTCTTAGTAGGTTAGACCGTCTAAGTCCAGTCTAACGATTTATGTGAATTTGGTCTCGAAAAAGTCTTGAGCCTGGACTTAGACGGTCTCAAGGCTTAGCCAAAAAAATGTAAAAAGATACGGAATCTACCCCCAGAGAGTCGATCTTGAGTTGGAGGGGCGGCTTGGGAATCAATTCCAGTGGCGGCTCGAGAAGCTCTCGCGGGTTGACTTCAAGGCGTCCATTGTTGCCCAGGACTTTTAGGATCCGCCACTCGGGTTCGATATCCTCAACGCGCGTGACGTTCCGGAGACTGAGGTCTTCGCAGAAGTCGCGCTCCGGTTTCCAGCCCCACCCAGCCGTCACTTCAGGAGGGGGAGTCACTTGACCCCAGCCTTGTTGGACAACCAGTGGGGTAGGTTTATCTCCACCCCATCCTTGGGGAGAGGGGAGTGCGCGTTGACCCCACCCATTGGAAGTCCGAGGGGGAGGAGGAGCTTGCTGACCCCATCCGTTGGGTGTGTGATGAGTCGTAGGCTGACTCCTCCACCCTTGAGGGACGTGGTGGGACTGCTGAGGAATTGAAATGGAGTGTTGACCCCAGCCTACTGTTTGTGGGGGCTGTTGCACTGGAGGAGAAGGGAGTCGCTGACCCCACCCTTTAGTTTGAGGGGCTTGTTGTGGGTGTGCCGCGCCTTCATGTGGCTCCCTGTATGCCGGGATTCCCAGGAGATTCCGTGCAGTCTGCCCCAACGCGTTTATATACGAGAAACTCCAGAGAGGACCTTTGCCCTCCATTGAATCTGAAACCACACCCACACAATTAGCCTTAAGGATGCCTAAACTACCCTTAGGAATGTTGAGGACTTACCTGGAGGTACAGGGGCTCTTACAGAAGGGACTAGAAGGACACTGAAGGCCACGAAGGAAAGGAAGCCGAGGAGTTTCATCTTGCCCCACACACACTTAATCTTTGACCACCTCATCTTCCTGACTCACTATAGACTTAAGGAAATGAAAGTGAAGGCAGCGAGCGACAACAAAGACCCCCTTTGCCTTACCCCCCCTTCCCCCCTTCCTCACTTAATCTTCCTCATTCCCCATCCATCATCAATTAAATTGTTTTCTTGACCTATCACCTTTCAGAGAGTCACGCTTCCCACACTTAATCACACGCAACAAACCAGTTCCTTCTACTCATCTTCCACTTAATGTAATCATCTTCCCCTTAATGCATTCATCTTCCACTTAATGTGACTCCCAAGTGAAACAAACAAATGAATGTAAAACGATATCTCTTCAGTCATTAAACACAATTTAATTAATCAAAAACATTAAGCGATGACAAATACACGAAGTGCTTAATGAATTGACTTAATCAATTCCATTCGAATGGATTAAAGTGACCGTGGGCCTCAGTTCCCCAGCCGTAAGGACTGCTTTGTGGCCTGCGCTGTACGGGGTGCGCCTTAAACTCCGGAGGAGAGATCGTCCGGATTCCTATCGTGGAAGTAGAGAACCACGCCTCCCCGCGGCTTCTCCCTTCTTCCCGCGCTGTCTCCTCCCTCCGTCTTTTGTCCTCCGTGTCGTCTCTTCGGTCAGAACGAGTGACCTCCACGCTGACCCCGAAGGAAGGGCGACTAAGACTGGAACTCCGTCGATGGAAGCGGTCCATCGCGGCTCGTCCGTCTTCAAATGTGTCTTTGTGCACTCCAAGAATCAACTTGAGGAACGTCTTTGCCTGCATTTCTTCGTGGGACGCGAGGTTCTTGTGGAACTCGAAGACGTTGGAAACGTCTTGAAGATTCCGCAGTATAAAGGGAATTGTTGTGAGTTGACTGGAAGTGCTGGAAGACGAAGGAAAGACAAGAGTTCCATTGTGAAGGGCTCCGAGGCTTCCAAGACGTCCAGAGGAATCTCCAGGTCTTCCTGCTTTAAGTCTGGACTCCAGAGTGACCACAATGAATGTCTGCTTTGCCTTGGAACTCTTGGAAGACCCGGAAAGACCTTTTGCAAGGTCGTTGACCAATTCATTTGAAGCTCTGGAGTCTCCAGTGTAAGCCAAGAGGCTCGCGTAGTCCCGGAAGTTCCTCTTCAGCACAGAATTCCTGGAGACAACCACTCCCACGTCAGACTTGGGTTTAATTATTCTCAGCTTCTTTGGCTCCCATCCCCAGCCTTTTCCAGTCACTGGAGGGAAGTGATCATTCGTGACCACCGGGAAGGTCATGGCAGCCACTGTTCTGTCCCCGTATGGAATCCAATACGAGTCCCCAACTGGAGGATACCTCAAGTCTCCTGAAGAAGCTCCAAACGCCCCTCCTCCGCTTTGACTTCCAATTCCTGACCCCCGAAGTGTAAAAGCGTTCTTCTGGAAGTGCGAGCCACTGGAGGAACCCTTTCCAGCGTCATAGCCACCTACAATAAGCACAATAATCGTTAAAAACCCCAGGAATCCTGGAAACGCCTAACTTACCTCGTGTGACATGAAAGAAGGCGAAGATTAAGACAAAGCCGCGTGTGGAGAGTCTCATGTTTAACTAACAAATGGAGTGGACACGTAACACACACAAACAGGTTCCTTAATCGAAATCCAATGAACCTTCCCTTCTACTCTTTCCTATTCCTCAGGACACTTAATATTCCCCCACACTTAATAACTCACTCGTTTCCCCATCACTCACTGCCTTAAACTATCCCACAACAAGTTTTATGATCTGAAAGTTTCCTTAAAAGATCATCGATCTCCCCAAATCATTAATATACAATTCACCAATATACAACAACAAACCATTAAAGAGAGATGAATTCATAAGCCAGTTTGGCTCGTGGCAATTAAACTTCCTCTCACACACTTCTTCCTTCCTTAATCATCTTCTCATCGATTTAATCTTAACTGCCGAGACGAATATCACTTTGTTTTATAATCTGAATGTCTAGTTTCCTCAAATAACTATCCTCCAATCGTTTATGCATAAAAATATATTTCCAATCAACAAGCAACAACAAACCAGAGATAACTTGTTAAGCCACTTTTGCTCGTGACAATTAAACTACCATTTTGCACTTTCCATCCATAAATTCAGTATTCATTTGAACAGCAGTTGCACCTAATTTGAAACACCCAACTGTTTTTAAGCTCAAGAGTGAGTATCATCTTCAATTAAATCAACTCATTATTATTTAATTGCTACGTGTGCTCCACGAACCACTCGTGCAACGAGTTAAGACAATTAAGTAACAAAACTTGTTCCCATGCATATTTATACAACACTGGAGTACAACTGGTCTCATAGGGTACTCCGTAAGAAGCGGAAATTTGCCCAGGGACTCTATATTCACACAAGAACTGATTAACGTCCGACTGGTTCAGATACTTACGTAACACCCTGTATCTCTTGCTTCACTATTTCAATTAAGTTTCCCACATTATCAACTCGCCTCTTCACCACGTGAATATTTACTGAAATTGCACGCAAGTTTTAATAAGTGATCATTACTCCGTCATTAAACACAATGGATAATTGTTTAGAACATTTCCAGGGATAAAGAACATGCATGGATATTCTTTTAACTGGTTTTGCATTACTAAAAGCTATGCTAGATTTAATGAGCTGGATTTATTCAGTTCTGATGGGCTAGACAGACTACAACTGCTCTCTGCAGGAATAGTAATGCTGAGTGTACAGCTTCATTTGCTTAACCTGTTATATATTTCCTAAGTTGGTTCCTGGTTCGAGTAACCTACAGCTACAAACGGTTGTGCGTGAACAAAATGACTAGTGGACTCGAAGCCACCATGAATAAATTCCAAAGCTGGTACGTCCTTAATATAACACAATATCTAACAAGTGTTACATAAAATATTCCAAATTGTAGGTCCATTCAACCCCAGCAAGATTTACAATTGCTCGGAAACTACAGTTGGCAGCTTCTTTTTGACATCGACAATTCACAAAACACTGGCCACATCCGGCGGAAGGAAGAAATAAAGACTTCCTTGATTGTCAACTACAATAATCTTGTTCGAGAAGTTCAGGAAATGTCCAATCGAATCCACTATGGGGTAGAAGCCGGGGTTAAGTTGGAAGTAGTCAGCGTTTCTATGAATTCCGGCATTGAGAGCAAAGTGTCCTCACTCTACGAGAAAACAACAGAACAAAAGACCGAAAATCGGATGGAAAAAACAAAAACAGAAGAGTTTGAGGTGGGGCCTCATTCAAAACTCAAACTGTATCGATTAGTGTTCAATGGCCCGGGAATCAGTTACGAGACGGACACACTATCTTCCGTTCCTCACAGTAAGGATGACGTCATTATACAAGCAACTGTGCGGGCGATACAATTCCTCAAGGATATCACGGTTGTTTACACTAAAGATAAGGTGAGCAAACCAGAGGATAGCGTGGAAGAGGTGGAAGGGTGGAATGGGGACATCAACGCTGGCTTCGGTGGTCTCTTTGTGTGGTTAGTTCCAGTCTGGACGACCAACGTGGATGAGGGCGCCACTTCTGTGGAGATAATTGTGCAGGGTGAAGAGAACACGGGGTATTCGGACTTGGCTAAAGGAGCGGGTGGTGAATTCCGATACATAAAAATATTAAGAAATCAAATAGAACGAACAAGGATTGTGAACATTAAATTGTACAGAACGGAGAGAAGTGATTCAAAGCCACCTAAATTTGGCTATAAGCAATATTCTGGTGATATTAATGTTGGCAGAAAGGGGGACTATCTCTATCTCTGCTGGCATAATGAAGTTGTCTAGGCTAATGTTACGGGCTATATTGCACAAGAAATTTTAAATGATTTAGTTCCATCGGACTTGGGATCAGAAACTTTCAAATAATAACGAATAGTATTAATAAAAGTAAAGTTAGAGTGAATGTCGTAGTCATAGTTTATTTCAGTGACAAGTACGTCCAGTTGTAAATATAATTCACATCTATATAAGGTCACATGTAGACAATAAAAATCCAATATACAATATTGTGGTTTATTTCATGTATATAAACATTCATCACTAACTGTGCTTCTAATTGTGTGTATTTTCCTTTAAATCGAGTTATTATTCGTGCATTATCATAATATACAAACTTTTAATGTACTGATCGATTCTATTTGTTCAATATTGCAAACATTCCATATTTGAATTGTTTGGTAGTAGTGAACTGCTGTACAATGCTGCCCTATTGATTGTGGAAGTACAAAATTAAGATAATTTTGTGTTTCTTAGCGTGATGAAGGTTCGGGGATTTAGATGAAAATTCACTGAACCCTTTTGCTAAAGTTGTGTCATGTAGGATATGACACAACAAATAGTGGAATAATTGAATAATATGCGAATCTGTTAGCAGCTGTTAACCAGTCAAGTGAATTCAAGTGACTGTGAATATCTTCCCGTCGCTTTACATAAGCTTATCAATTAATAATTAACTAAGCATCCCGTGAAACTGAAAAGTCGAGAGAATTTTATACAAAAACAAAATTTGTTCTCACGCCGTTTTCTACAACAATCAAGTACAATTGGTTCAATAAAGTATTCCATAAGTAGCGGGACGATGCCTAAAGACGCTTTATTTTAATTCAAGCCATTCACCACCGACTGGTTCAGATACTACCAAAACACCCTGTATACTGTTTTTCACTATTAATTCAGTTTCCCACACAATCAACTCGTAACTCGCTTTACACCACGAATATCAATTATTCAGTAAATTATACGCAGCTCTTAATTAGTAATAATTATTCCTTCATATAATTAATTTGGATATTATTTGCAGATTAGGAAATTTCCCAGGCTAAGAAAAGAATATTCCTGGATATTCGTTTGAGTAGTTTTACACTAGAGAGAACACACGAAGAATTATGCTGGATTATATTTATTTTACTGAGCTGAATTTATTCATTTCTGTGTGTTCGGATTGGCAGGCTGCAGTTCGTTTCTACATAAAGAGTAATGCTAAGTGTAATATCAATTACATTCTTTTTAGCTGTTATAAGTTTCCTAAGTTGGTTTCCTGTACGAGTAAACTACAACTATAAATGGTTGTGCAAGTTTGTTTCAAATAATTAAGACTACAACTAAAGATGCAGTATCAATATTGAGTTAAAGAAGACCGAATAATTTTTTACGGGACTTGTGTCTGAATCGTAGCGACTACTGTAGATCGGTAAGGAAGCATAGCGTTCAACATATAATCCGTTAATACAAATATAAACTTTAATTTCAGTCATCTTGGCATACCTTTTGTGCCTTTCTCAAACCCTGGAGAACCAAAATACCTTAATAAATTTGTTACAACGTCTCTTCCAAAACTAAACCTATTTAATCTTGTCATATCTCTCACCTTAATCAAATTGGACTGACACAATAAAGCATGAAACGTACAATCCACCGGTGATTAACATCATTTTTAATTTCCTTTTTAGTGCTGGACTCACAATTTATTTTATAATCTTGAAACACATCTCTTTTGGTCATCAGGATTGTTTCGATCATTAACATATCCGCTGTATATTTTTCTCGGTGCGATTTAAAAGCAGTAAACATTTAAATGACTTAAGCAACATTGGATATAAATTTAAATGGTGAGTTTCAACGACATCTTCTTTGGTTTTACAGATCCTTATGAGTACACTTGTACATTTTAAACACCCTGTAATCAAGCTAGAATAACCGATTCATTTAAATAACATGTTAGAAAGTTAACAAAGTGCAGACTTTTTAAATTTTGAAGAAACACAGGATTTGCGAAGATGATAAATTAAACATTGCTAGAGTTTAATCAGAATTAAGGATACCTTGCGAATAAACTCCCACGCCAGTGGCTGAGAGAGCCAAATATTGTTTTCCATACAAAAACGTTTCTTTGTGTGTCGTGGGAACTGCTTTTATTTGAGCTAAAGTATCAGAATTGGTATGAATGTGACTTTCTATGTCAAAACACTCGGTACAGTTTTCTTTTAGGACGAATTTTACACGCAGCTTGATGCTAATTTAAGCCATACGCCTTTTCCTAAAATATAGTCATCAAAGCTTAAAGTTATAAAGTCGGACAGCAGAGATTTTAGAGTTGATACTTTCGTGTAGTCTAGCAGGGTTGGCGAGGAATCGACAATACAAACATCAAGGAGTATATTCCTCTCTAGTTATTCTTTGTATAACATAGTGACAATTAATTTTTTAATGAATAATGATATTCCAACAGTCCTAAAAACATATTAATAAAGAAACGAAACCACGTGAACGTTTACGGTACTTGACGATTTATAAGTTTCTTTTATGAAAGACAAGGTTCACTGGGGGATAAGGCAATGACAAGATTCCGGGGAGGACTTTCAGATCTTCCATCTTTCCGGATGTCGAAGGAGTAAATTCTTTTAGAATGTACGCAAGTGTGACTGGCATCACAGCTTCAGGCATTTTCTGCCCTGCAACACACAACAAAAACGCATCTCGTATGTCTTATATTTTACGTAATTGGGTATCCTTTCTCTTACCGATACAGTTTCTCGGTCCCTTCGAAAAAGGAATGTAGGTGTATGGCTTAATCAAATGCAACTTAGACTCGCTGAACCTTTCTGGTTGGAATTCATTTGGATTCGGAAAGTATTCCGGGTTCTTGTGGAGACTGTTCACATAGATAATTATTCCTGTGCCACGTGGAATCTTTCTCCCATCCGCTAAAAGTCAAATAAAGTTAACTAAGCCATTAAAATGAATAGTATTATAATTCATACCTAACTGAATATCTGCAGTTGTTGTTCGTCCAATATTAGCGCCTGGGAAATGAAGTCTTAAGGTTTCCTTTACACACATTTTAAGATACTGGAGCCTACTCAAATCCTCATACTTATGATGGAATGTTTCCTTGAATACCAGATCTACTTCTTCTTGTGCCAGTTTTAAACATTCAGGGTTATTTGCAAGGAAAAACAAAGTCATGGTTACTGTAAGTGCAGACGTTTCAGTTCCCTGTAACACATTCAAAGTTAAGCCAATTTTAAAGTAATAAAAAGACTTAAGTAAAATCCTCTTTACAGCTGCAACCAGTGTAAGTATTTGCTTTATTCTCCACTCTGGATTAATTCCCGTGTTGGTCAGTAAATCATGTAGGGAATCCAGGGATGTATGAGAGTCTGTATAATTAAACATTCTTGAGTTATTTAGTTTATTCTGTTCATTACAAATCTAATTCCTACCCGATTTATTGATGACCTTGCTTGACCCTTGAGTTCTGTCAGTTTGCTTTAAACATCAGTAAATAATTATCGATGAACAATAACGAGGCATGTCTTAATTGCACTTACTTTGAACTGACCCAGAAGATACTTCCCATGTTGATGAACGTAATCAAATTCCTTTTGATACCCAAGTAGTTTCCAAACACCTGGCAACATAATCCAAGGCCTCACATTTCTCGCTTCGGCAAGATCTAATCCTCTGCAATTTAATTCTCCAATTAATCTTAGAAATTAAGAACTTATCATTAAACTTACCTTTCCAAGACTTCTTCGAATTTGCGGAATGATTCTCTTAAGCTTTCGCCATGAGGTGGAGTCCAAGCTGAAAGTAAACAGCTTAAGTCATCTCCTGATTGATATCACGTCGTTCGTGGATTTAGTTACTTTTAAACAGAATCCTTAATATGTGTTTTGAAAGTAGACTCGTCGGATCAAATGCTATGTCCTTCTGGCAGGTAGAGATCCTGTTAATTAAGTCTGAGGAGAGCTCCACAGCAGCGTTCAAACTTGTCTCGAAATGTTTGACGTTGAAGGCCTTGTTTAACATTTTTCTGTCCTCGTGCCACTGGCTACCTTAATTTATATTAGTTACAATTTTTTATAGTAAGAGGTAAAGCTTCCATTAGGAAAGGATTTGAATGTGTAACTCTGTTTCAGAACTTTCTTTTTAAGTCAACAAGTATTTCCAATTCAGTTTCAAAAGGTTGAGTGTATATACGAAATAGTTACCTGAGCTGGAGACTAGCCCAGTAGGTCCACCGAGAAATTTGACGTACTTGTACGAGTTATGTTTCGTCAAGTGTGACGTCATGAGTATCTGCCATTCAAGTGTCTCGTTACAACGGATTTAAAGCTCTGGAATATTTAGAGTTACCTTAATCAATTCGGGGTCTGTAGTGATTAAAGTTGGTGTGTTGAATACAAAAAGCTTAAAAGTGTGTCCGTATGCTTTAAAGTAGTTTGATAATATATCTCCAAACTCTGTAAAATTAATAAACTAACTATTAGACTAACTAGAAGTTAAGCTATGTATTATGTTAAACTTACTTAAAGGGTTTGTAAGGAACGCGTATGCATTTCCAATAATGGGACGAACAATTGGGCCTTCAAACTGGCTTGCCCATTTGTAATTTATTTTAATGTACAGCCAATGAATAAGGGAAACCAGGAAACCTCCAAGTAATATTGTGCTAAGCATTGTTATCTCAGTTGTGTGCTCAGGGGCAGTAAGAAAGATAAAGTAAAACTCCGAACGGCTGTTTTACATTGTGGCAAACAGCAGAGTGTAACCTGTGAAGGTGTAAGAAGTTTGTGTGAATATTCTCACGCAAGAGTCAAATGTTCCTTTATAATTATTCTCCCGTAGGATTAATATTTAGTATAATCAAATCTGTAAGAGGTGGAACCTTCCAGTGGGAAAACTCTGTGAGTCGGGATGTAATTACTTGCATTGATAAACATATGACAAAGCATCACCGTTACATCAAAACGTGTTGTTCAAGCGTCAATAGGATGCGCATGATAGATCAGAGGGTGTCTTGTTTCACTTCTTATTACACGTGTTGTACTTTAAACGATGAGAAATGTATTATTCATCCGTGGGAACCTTAAACTTAAATAACATTTTAGTTTATTATTTATACAAAAGAAGACTTGCTTACAACTATATGATGCATTAAATCCCAATGCAAAACAATTGCTATTACCATAAAAAAGAATTTGGCTACTTTTAGCACGAAACGGAATGGACACTTAAGCTCATTGTAGTCCAATTCTTTATTATTTGCAGTGTGCAGGGGTGTGACACATACTTAGCTTTGTCTCTTACAATTAGTTTATTTCACATTACAAATTAACAATTTATACACATAAGCATTCTATAAAAATTATTTCTACTTCCCTTCTACTGGCTTTGAAATTACTATCCTTCAATTCACAACTAGTTTTAATGAGGTCTTAATTAATGGAAGGAAAATATATTACAATGATCAAGTAGATTCGAAACTTTTATATAACTTCGTCACTCGCTACTTGGATAGATGCCATTAAATTACTTTTTAAGCATGCCTTCTCTGTACACTGTTTTTATCCTTAGTCCATGTAACCAATGATACTATTAAAGAATACCTAATGTACGTGCTTTTACTTATTACTTCTTCTTTAAGAAACTAATAATATGAGCCAAGTTCTGCTAACGCCTTAGGTTCTTTCCTATAATTAACGGGTTTGCTGGAACATTCTCAAATCCAGGCTCATTAATGACTCATTGTCAGTAAAATGAGCCCACTAGCTTGTTACTTAAGCTTCAACCTACTAGAAGTGTAATATATCTAGGCGTTGCCTGTATAAACTTAATGTTAAATATATCTAAATATTTGAAAGTCCTTCATGTGTAATATGGTAAAATTTAGTGAACCTAATGTACAAATTCTTTTTAGATAATCAATAATCTAATGCGGTGATGCATAGGTAACCCAATCTAGATACTGATGTTCTTTTAAATTAACATGAGGACAACCGAATAGGTACCAACAGTAGAATTCCCCTTTTGAATTAAGCGTGTTGTATTTGTCGGGATTGTGACCTATATGGTTATGCATATATTAGTTAGATTAAATGTAGGGTTTTAAAAGAGCCAGGGTTATTTGACGTGGACAGGAGCTTCTTAAGTGGAGTAAATGATACACTGACAAATCGTTATCGGGCAATCGTCTTTCATGTTTGTGCTAGAAGGTATTATTTGCTTTTTATAATACTTTTGAATTGTACAAGAGCGTTTATTTTTTAGATTAAGTGTGTTACTCAAGCACCTTATAGATGGTCTGAAGCTTTACAATCATTTCAATATAACAAACATACATAATTATAGTTTTTCATGTTTTATATGATTGAAAACAAGAACTGTTCTGTTCGTTTTTGTCGTTCGCTTTCAGACAGCCAAAAACAGAACAATTTTAAGCTCTCGAAAATACAGACTTAAACAGTATGTCAAGATTTGGTGCACAAGGGATCGAACCTTTGACATTCAGTGTGTGTTGTTAGCTCAGCCAAATAAAATGAATACATTGGTAATTCTCTGCGCACTGTTTCTTCATTTACCAGTTGGTTCAGAAGAAGTCAATATGAATCCATTTTTTGTTCCAAATGTGAGCCCTTGTCACATTAATGTCATTATTGATGCTACAATCACAACAGCGGGTCCACTAAGTTCCTCTCCAATAATGCTGCACCGTTTTTCGCAGAATCAACTGACAGCGAGCGATTTGTCTAATCATAATAGTCCAACAATTTACCCAGAAAACCCCAAAACTTTTCATATATCCCAAGCACGATTAGCTGTGTGTTGGGTACATTTTTTCCACTTTCGCAGGTACAAAATTTCAAAACACGAATTCCTACAAATTCATAATGAAAACTCATCAAGTAGTAAAATGGCCTTAAAAAATTACACTGACAAACTTGTAGACGATATTTATAAAGCAACAGAGGAAACCAAGTTTGAGAAATCAATTAGAATAGCCGACAATATGTTCAAGATCAGCTACACAAGTGAATCTCCGTTGTTTAAAGGTTCTTTAAAAACATATTACATTCCTCATCCAGTTACATATATTGTTTACTACGTTGACGTTAAGAAATTGAAAATAAGCATGATTTTTAATATTGTGAAGAGCCGCGTAAGACCGGGCAATAGATTAAAAAATGTTAGATTCAAATTTCAAAATGTTGCAATTGTTCTGGTTAAATATAAGTTTCCGGTTGGTTTAGCGTATATATGCTTACACTGCAAAGCTTGGAAATCGCGATCCTACTACCAAAAGGGCACAAGCGATTTTTTGTATTCTCCGATAAATTGGATTGAGCGAATGGCTCGCTTGTTTCCAGTAACTGTATGGGAAGCGATGGAATTTGGCGAGCGTCAGTTTACTAGTTTCTCAGTTGATGAAGATGTGCTATCTGTAAAGACGTCGGATCCTTTTTTTTCAAAATCCTTTCCACGTCTGTCATCCGACTACATGCCGTTAGCCATTCTAGCACAGAAAAATAACCTGAGTTTTGTGTCTATGACCTTTACCTCTGTCATAAAGCCACCTCAGATTTTTGGAACGTCTCAAGCGTCATTTGCACCATTATTAGGACCATTTGCAGCCCGTAACCGTCCGTTTTTGTCCCAGGACACATATGTAATAACTTCGTCAGAGTCTTTTAACTTTCTCACGTGTTTTTCTTATACAGAATATTCATTTAAGATGTATGTCATTCCGTTCCAAGATAGTTTGTGGTTTACTCTTTTCGGAGTAGTTTCATTTCTGGCGGTACTGTTGCACGTGTACTTGCTAAGTTTAAGGAACTTGGCAATGCGTCGGTCACTAAACGCTTGGCTGATGATGTATTCCACATTAGTAGAACAATCCAGTTTTATTCCAAAACAAATTAGTTGCCATCTTCCATTTCGATTGGTCGTTGGATTCTGGATGCTCGTCATTGGTATTTTCACAAATGGGTATAAAGGAGCCGGAATCTCAGAGCTAACCTCACCATTGCAGCCCCATAGTATCGAAAGTTTTGAAAATCTGACCACAATTAAAAGAATCGATTCGGCTACGTTCAGCCTTGCTATGAACTATATCACAAACGCTAACGACAAACTTACTGAGAATGACTTCCGGATATTAAGTTCACCCACCACTTCTTCACACCACGGCTGGGCGTTTGTTGAACTATTGGGCCATGAAGCCGATAAATATGATGCTCAAGACATAGAAACCTCCTATGCTCTGTCTTTTGTCACGGGATTGGAAGATTACTTTGGCAGCCAAATTCATTTTAATGGAGCTTTCAACGACAGTATGCTAGACACGAACAAAGGTTTGTTAGTAAATTTGGAAAAACCCAGTAGTAATTTAATCGCTCGAATGATGTTTCCGGTTCGGGTAAAGATTCCGAAAGGAGTTTTTAACTATACAATGAAACAACTAGGGAACAAGTCACTTGCTGTTGTATTTGGATCTGCTAATGAGGAGGAGCTTGTGAATTGCAAGGACATGCGCCTTGTTTACGCTGACACA
Organism: Isotomurus graminis; assembly: GCA_034696565.1. Classification (NCBI taxonomy): domain Eukaryota; kingdom Metazoa; phylum Arthropoda; class Collembola; order Entomobryomorpha; family Isotomidae; genus Isotomurus; species Isotomurus graminis. Next base: position 17,022 of record JAQGAB010000255.1, on the reverse strand, counting down.
GAATCAAAGGTTAACAAGGAGTTTGAGTATCTTTCACTCAACTATCCACATCTTGCATTTTTTAAAGGAAAGGAACCCATTTTTTCACACACATTAGGGTGGCACATCCTCCGTGACTATGACGGGAGGGTTGAGAAAACCTTGAAGACGCTTTTAAGTAGTGGTATATTCAACAAGCTGAATGATTTTCACACTCAACAGACTTTCAACTCAAGACTGCATTTCACGAGGAACCACACTGGGCATAGACTTAAATGGGAAAGGATTAAGCCCATCAAAATTGGCGGAAACATTCTTACAATATTTTTAGTGGGAAAGAGTGGACTCGGAATCTGCGTGCTGATGGTTTGTCTTGAATTTGCACGGTATTATCGTAAAGAAGCAAGAGTTGTGATTGTTAAGGCAACAAAATGTTTTTATCAAACTTCTTGTGTGTTTTTAACTGCATGTTTACGTATGATACTTCATTTATATACCAATCCACCAAAGCTACAGAAGGTGGTCAAGGATATTTTGCACAGTTTGCTTTTGTCTATATCTTTTTACACAAACAAGCTATTGGGTCACAAGCAAGCGACGAGCAGCTCAGACTTGCAGTGCCCCTCATATTAGGTACCGACGTGTGCGAGCCTCACCAATGCCTGTAAGGCGCGAAGGACCGAGCGGACCACCATCATGGCCTCTCCTTCAAGAGGAGTGCAGGGCGCATCCTATGCAATGAGGGTGCGACCGACTTTATTCTCCGCGCCATAAGATCAGCCGGTTTCCCTTCCATCCGGGAGCCGGCCAGATGCTCCACTTAGGACGGTAAGCGGCCAGACGGCATGTCCCTGGTTCCGTGGAAGCGGGGAAGAACCTTGGTGTGGGACTTTACGTGCTGCGACACCGTCGCAAGGTACTTCCTGCGTCCTCCGCTACGTCGCCGAGATCTGTGGCGTCGGAGTTCGAAGCCAGGAACAAACGGAATTACTCCTTCCTTACCCCCCACCGGTACACTTTCGTCCCTATCGCCGCAGAGACCTCGTGAAGAGACAGTGTCGTGAAGGCCTTTCCCTCTTGAAGGAGATTGGTGGGAAGATTGCGTAGGCAACGAAAGACAACCGCACTACTTCCTTTCTTATTTAGCGGCTTGGCATCGATATCCAGCGAGGGAACGCCGCAGCCGTCCCGGGGACCCTGCCCGCAGGACGCAACCTCGACGAAGTGTTCCTCCTGTAATAACCACTCCTTTTTTACTGCTTCGAGCGTACGCTGTGTCTTAAACACCCCATCTCTCAACTAACTATTTTTATTTGTAACCCAGAAATAATAAAGACACGAGTGATAATAATAAAAAAAACTATTGATATGATTTGTTTGATTTAAGTACTTATTAGAGAGCTGGGCGGAACTGATTAGTAGGTTTTTCTGCAAAGTTTCATACTTTGAATGTAACATCAAATCATGCAAATGATTGCTAAAAGAATTTTCCAGGGGCGTTTTTGAATGTGTAGCTTTGGAAATCCGTCAAAAAAGTATTCGTAAGGGACTTTGACTTTATAATTAACATTTTTCCAAACATAAAAAATTAAGTTTCTAAATGCTGGAATTAGTTAAATTACAAGTAATGGGTCAATGAATGACATCTCAAAGTCGTTTCATTTTTCTAATGTTGAAACAATAATTTTACAATCGTTTCGTCTTATATTTAACATCTTAGACTTTAATGTGTTATAAAAGCCAACAAAATATATGAAAAACTCTATTAGACCATACACAGTCAACTGGAGCACACAAACTGTCAATTTAATGCCATTACCTAATGATATTCTAACACAGATGGTTGCAAAACAGAAACTCGGTCTGCTTGTGTTAACTGAAGAATCATAATATCGTCTACTGCTGCTCAGAACAAGCGATCTCTCTACGTTTTAATTTCCCACAAAACGTTCTCGTGGGGAGATGGGGATGGATATTCGAAGGTCACCAAAGTAATGTAGCATGTGTATTTAGACTCGACTATGTTTAAGTCAAACAACGGAAAACAACCAATAGATCACTAAGCAAGAGTTAATTCTCATCGGTCTCGAATTGTATATTTAGATGGAATGGCACTTGGAAATTATTGTGATACATATCGTTATTAATTTGTTTTGATTGGGTTGGAGCCGTATCAAGGAACTAATACATGATACCATTATAATTGTTGCTAATTGTCTAATCATGCATTTCTGTCCGTCAGTAAATAAATAAGAATAAAATACCCTCAAATTCACAAAACCCACTAACATTGTTAAGTAGCTCATAAAATGTTAAAATATTTAATGAACTCTATTTAATTAGAGGCAATTGAAGACAGATACGTTAGCTTATTAATATTTTATTCTTCTCACTGACGTCCGTCAACAGTGAGACGTTGCTTTGAGAACCATCAGTGTGCAGGTGTTGAATAACAAAATTGGTAGATAAATGTTGATATGCACATTGATGTATTTTGAAACATTCATTACCAGTATGGTTGCTATCACCTTTAAAACATTTTCTTGAATCTGACTACTTGTAAGAAGATACGGAATTGGCAGTTAAGCTTACGGTACGTCCATTCGTTATTATTTTCAGTGTGTATAAGTGCGACGCCCACTCAGCATTGTCTCTTTGTTCATTTGACATAACATTTTATACAGATTAAACCTTGACTCGAAATAAGTAATGCTAATTGGGAACATTAAAATCCTGAAACACCTGTTGCACCTCATAAAAAACGGTACGTAATATCTTCAACAACTAATTTGTATCACCAGGATAACCATTTCAATAACTTCAATTGCATATTGTTGTAAGAAGCGGACTCGTGAGAAAGCAAAAGGATTATGGCCACGCAACGTTAATTCAGGATTTCCACTGGATTTTGCTAATCATTCATGTCAACTTGGTCTTGACTTGGATATGTGTCAGTCTTTGCTCGTGTTACTAGTGGCAGGGTATTCTGGGCTTATCTAATGTGGTTGGCAGAAATTCACTGGCATTGGGCCATTAAATGTGGCTATATAACAATAGGAAAAGCAGTTCGCTTTATTTGGCCACAGCCTAACTTCAAGTCAATTTACTTAACAAAACCTCAGTTAACCATGTTCGAAAATTCCAACGTGGACGTACAAATGGCAAATTGGATCTGTGAAAGGTCCATAAAAATAATGCAGACGATAATGCAACTCCCCGCAAAGCAAATGATCAGGGTTACTTGTATGAATGAAATTAACCGCTATCTATCATCAGTCATTATGACTTTTTATTAACAGAGTGTATTCCAAAATGTAACAAGTATTTACAAGTATTTGTCTCCACGTAGTTACTTCCAAGTCAATTAAATAACCTCCTGCGAAGGGACTAACCCCAAACACCTTCCTGATGTTCAATAAATACTTAAGAGTTTGAAACATCTCTTCTGTGGGTATTTCCGGAGACATGATCCTAATAACTCAGGCACTGGGTTTTTCATCTCAAATTAAATGTCTAAGAAAGACGCTACATTCTTGTTCAAAACGTCTTCATAAAAAGGCTTAAAACCCTTTGGAAAATTAATCAATGGGCGAAACCAAAAAGTTGAGTAAGGTCAAACATTGTGTATGGGATTTTATTCATGATTTTTAAGTTCCACTAAATATAAAACTTTTATTATATCGATTCAAAATGGCATTGTCAATTATATCCTCACAGAAATAACCTTTTATACGCTTTCCAAACCCCACATGACATTAAGCTAATATAATTAGATAATCAGCACCCAGGTAGCTCTATAATCCGAAAAAATAGTGAAATGAGCTCAAGACATTTACCTTTTGAACTTATCCGTTATAACTATAGTACAATTTTTCTAAAACCTTATTCTTTAGAACGCTGCCCACAATTATCTTGAATAACAAAATATACAAACTTTTCGAAGCAACTATTAACTTCCCATCTTAAACTTAGTTCAAATATTTGTAAATCCCTCATCAAGCTGAGGAAGTACACAAGGATGCAATTGTTCTTCAAACAAATAATTGTAATGCTTAGCAATTTAAGATTCATTAAAAGTTATACTCAAGTTTAGGATACGGTTAAGATTTAAGCCTTGTTTCTATTCGAATGAAATGTTTTACTTTTCTCAATATAAGATATTGATTTCGGAGAATTCACGCGTAGGTGTATTATAAATAAATTCTATTCTTTCCCCTTCTACTGGTTTTGAAATAAATACCCTTCAATTAACTTTTATTAAAAGTTTTAATGAGGCCTTAATTGATGCAACATAAATATCTTACAATAATCACATTGATGCAGAACTTTTAACTCACATACGTCACTCGGTGCTGGGTTAAATTACTTCACCTTTTTAGTATGCCTTCTCTGTAGACTTTTTTATCGTCCGTTGTATACCGATGCTAATATAATTCCAAGGTGTACAGCCACACACATTTCCACGTTTTCCCCATATTAATCCACAAATTACGGATATTTACTTACTCCACCGCATTAGTCTTTAGACTTACGACAATATTCAAATAAACTTACATGAATGATATACGTGACAAACTGACGTGCTCAGTTTGTGTAATCCACCTTAATTTCCACTAATAATATGAGCCAAGTTTTTATAACGCATCAGGTTGTCCCCTATAATTAACGAGTTTGCTGGAAGAACATTCTCAAATCCTAGCTCATTAATATAATGACTCAGTAAAAATGAGTACACCAACAAGCTTCAACTTACTTTAGTGTATTTTCAATTCACACAATAACCCGTGTCATAATTTCTCATGAGTCGGAGTGTTCCCCAAAATATAAAAAAACTAAATACAGCATGAAATTTATTTATATTCTAATACATTTTGACATATTAAAAGCTGTCACTGGTGTTCATAAATCCTCCACTATCTTAGACAGTAAAAACTCCCTAATTATTGACACAGAATCAGAATGCACAACCCATTTCTATCAAGCTAATCCCAAACACCCTCCGGATCAATTCCTGGACTCCAACAACAACTACCGAATCCCAAAACCATCTCCATGGACAATCTCTTACAACGTCTGGAACGAAAGTCTCAATTACCCCAGCCTGAATTTCATTTCCTACAATTTACAACTCAGAAAATATTCAGGTTTCTGTGATGTTCAGATTCTAATGCGAATGCAACTCTACTTTAATTGGTACCTGGAAATTCTTCCAGTCACGCCGAGCATTCGCCCAACAATTACAATAGCCTTTTGGGATTACAATCCCCTCACACAAAAAGCCCTTCAAGGTTTAGCTTTGTACATACAACTTTACGTGCAGACAATTGGAAATCGCCAGAACATTTTCATCGTAACAACTGACCCTTCATACTCAGAAATCCTATTAATTCATTACATTTGTTACTTTTGTCCTGAGGTGTTTGTTCCAGTTCCACTAAACCAAAATAGCATTATTTCACGCAGTGAAAGCACCTTCGTTGCACTCCCCAATTTAGTTCAAAACTTTAAAAAGGCGGATTTAAACTTGCATCTTAAACAGAAAGGAGTTGTGGATGGAGAGTTAGCTCCACTCCCAGACGATATAACGTTTGACTCGTTGTCTGGAATGAAATTGAGACAGTTGATAAGAATTAAATCATTTCTACCAATCATCGGTATTCTTCAAACCGTGGCTAACTTTACACCTGTGCTCATCACTGTCTCTGAGCAAACAAAAGGAATTTCTTCTAAAATGACTGACATGGAAAAAGCTTTATTTACAGATAAGATTACACCCAACTTCTTGGACATGAGGCTTATCCCCGTGCCTAAGATGATTAGTTACTTTCCCGTACAAAATAGGCATAAGCAAATCATTTACTGCGAGCACAGTCCTCTTTCAAAGTCAGAATTGAACGCAATCTCTTTGTGGTTGAGTCCCTTTGATTTATGTTCCTGGATTGCCATAATATTTATACTTCTTATTGGCTGGTTGGCAATGAAACTGGAGAAAGTTAGATTAAAAAGTAATATCTTTTCTTTAATTTACACACTTTTGCGCCAAGCTGTATTCCCTAAACCTACAATGCTACATTTAGTTTTAATGGCAGGATTCTTTGTGTTAACCTTGTTCTATGAAGCCATTCTTACAAGTAGTGTGATTGCTCCTGAACTTGCGTATGTTTACCCAGACTTTCTGACTTTCTTTAACCAAGGGTTTAAAATATACTGCTGGCTAAGGAAATGGAAAGATCGTGAAGACTTTACTGATTTCTTTGAAGTAGTTCTGGCTATACACGGGGGACGAACATTTAGAGCAATTAACCTCACTGAAATTGAGTGGTGGACTAAAGGAGATATCAATTTAAACTCATTACATAATGATAATCTAAGCCAGATGATTGCTAAACAGAAACTCGGTCTACCCGTAACAACTGAAGAATCGGAATATCATCTGTTGCTTTTGAGAACAAGCAATCCTTCTACTTTCTGTAATATTGTCCCACAGAAAGTTCTCGTCGGGAGATGGGCGTGGATATTCGAAGGTCATCAAAGTAATGTAGCATATTTAATGTATTTATTCTCAATTATGTTTGAGTCTGGAATTGTAAACATGTTCTCTGATAACTATAAATGGCTTAACCATGTCATGCGTTATGAAAGAGCCAGAGTTAGTTTTATCGGGAATGAACCAAAGGCTCTTCCATTAGGAAGGAAAGTTTCAGAGTTATTTTCTCTGTATGTCGTGCTAAATCTCGTAGCAGGAATAACTTTCATTGGGGAAGTTATTTGGAAAAGGTTTTGGTTTAAGCGGAAAACCACAAGAAGTCTATATAACAGGAAGCGAGAGTTAATTCTTATCGTTCCCGAATTGTATATTTAAATGGACTGACACTTGGAAATTATTGTAATACATCTCGTGATTAATATGTATTGATTAGGTTGTGGCCGTATCCAAGAACTAATAAATGATATAATTATTATTGTTACTTATTGTCCAATCATTCATTTCTGTCCGTCAGTAAATACAAACCATTGATATATACAAGCTTAAACTTCACAAAACTGATTGACAATGATATGTACCTCATAAAATGTTAACATTTAATGAAATCTATTTAAGTAGTAGTAATAGAACACAAGTACGTTAAGTTAGAATTTTGTTGTTCACTTGAAATCAAATTGGTTCAACTAATGCTAAACATGTAGCAGACTGGTTACATCTACAAAACTTATGTGGAGCTCTCTAACATTCCAACGTTTTATTCTGTCGCAAATCTACCATGCAATTGAGCGTATGCATTAAATTTTGATGATTAAAATAAATGATACTTCTCAAGCGTGGAAAGTACTACGAAAATCTTTACTTTAAAACTTTATATGAATTCAATTTTGTTTTCTAATTGAAGACGCAATAACTTATTAAACGAAAACTTTTGATCTGCCACTTATTATATATATTGTTGTGTCAAAAATTTTAATCAGAATTAAAGCTGAGACGCAGTGGACATTCAGTAGCTAAGCAATTTCCCGTGTTTAGTTTCGTGTGCAATTACCAACAGGTCCACAGCCATACTTTCTGTTATATTGTATCAATCCCTTCAATTATTTTAAATGCGGGTTGAGTTTAAGTGTTTTGCTTAATATACTAGTGTACCTTAGTTTGTTATTGCATCCCAGATATGTTATCCCAGTAAATATGAGCTTACTCATTTGATTCATGGTAACAATAATTAGTGCAGAGTAACGCATAAAGATGTTTCATATAAGTAAACTACACAAGCTTCTAGAAACTATTCAAAACTGCTTCTAATAATCTATATTTACATTTGTGTCATAGAAGTGTAGAAGTGTTTAGTGAATGGAAATTTTTACCGCAATCAATACCTCCTGAAATCTGTATTATCTCGAGATATATTAAACGCTATTGTAAAACGCGTTGAAATAAACCTATACATGACTCACACAACAGACTGATAATAAATATTAACTGCTTTGTGATATTATTAGTTCAATAAGTTGGTATATGCAGACATATATTTGCAAAATACTTATACCAAGCAGCTACCTTATGGCCAGGTGAATACTGTTAAAAATAACATTTTCAACGAATTCAGCAGATCCCCAAGCTTCCCAAAGTACACCAACTAACTCGAGTGTTTGAAAGGACGGTCAGGGTATGTTTTGCAAATTTCTCAAGAAGATTTTATCCCGGTCGATTTAGTGTCTCTTGAGTTGATACTTGAAAAGTTAGCAGACCGCCAGACAAATACAACTTTTATACAAAGGTTAAGTCTGAAACTTTCTGCAGTTTCTGAGCTATAAAGAAACCTTACGGCAATAATTGTACGAATTTATGTTTGAAATTAATTACCTAACCGGAAACTCAGTGGAAAATTACATGCCTGTATGATATGTATTCATTGCGTTGAAAGATCCAATAATTAAGGCAAACGATTTTTGCTGTTGGTACAATAATATTCATACAGGAAGCATGTATTTATTTAATCATACATTCCGTTATCTAAAGGCACACTTGGTCACCCATTAAAGTGATCCATACACGGCCAAAACTGTTAATACTTAAGTGCAAATTTATCTAACTCTTCTAACTCTCAGTTCTAAAGCGTTCAGTATAGCAGTTTTATCGGAACTTTAAATCGACAGCTAAACTTGTATATCAAAAAGAAATATTATAAACTCACTGCTTAAGTTACTTTAGATTACTGATTTTTTAAATCATGATTTGGGTGATAATTAGCCACAATAGATTAATTAGAGTTATCTGTGTGTTAAAGTGTCGACAACCCTAATCTTTCGAATGCTCTCTATTTAAAACTGTTCACCAATTATGTTTCAAATTTCAGAAATCCTAAAAGCTAAGAAATGCGTATTTATATTTATATTAACTTTCTACACCGCATTTTCCAAACCACTCCAAATAGAAAATCCTCCTGGGGATTTAACTTGCACAGTACACTTCACAATTTCATACACTCACGCAAACCAGGAAGACAAAGATCTGTGCGAAGCAATCATGCTTGACAACAAAGAAACGTTTATATTTACATCCACTACGAATAATGAGAAAACTCCGATATCTCCAGTAGACAGTTTCCACGAAGAGTGCACAATCAATATAATTGTCGTTTCAACCAACAATCAGCAAACTGGAAACATGAGAAACTTTTCAGATGGACATCCTTATTTAAGCAGATACAGTTGGACAAATCCTATGCACTCCATATTCATTATAGTATATCCACTTTGCACTCGTTACATAGTGTACGGAAAACCACTAATAAGAAATTTTAAGATATTTGCGCATTTTCTCAATTGCCAACCAATTTTATATTTCAAATTCCCAAATGCATTTTTTAATATATACAATCCCAGTAAATTTCACGTTTTAGTACGTGACATGGTAGAAGAGTCACACTATTCTATTTACGATGCAATGACACCAGGAAGTTTCAAATCAGGAAATGCAGTAACGCTAATTGGAAGTCAGATTCCAAGTGATATTGGCAAACTGCAGGAGTTAATGAAGACGAAGCAAAAATATCGCATCTTTGGTTTGGAGCGGTATAATACCGAACTTATGATGCTTGCAGTTGTCGCTAATCTTCGAAATGCGACGCTGCAGTCAATGAATACCGCACACGAAAATGCTATTGCACGTGTTGCTTACAATGAAAACGTATTTTCAAGCCAAAAAAGGCAAACCACAGAAGCTGTAACGTACACGACAAGTGTTTTGGAAGAAGTGAATTTGCTGCTTGTATACTCAGAGCAAAAGTTAATTCGGTTTGAAAATACACTAATAAAACTAGGGACAAGTTTTCAACCTTCTGTTTGGGGAGTGTTTTTGGTATTACTGCTTAGTTTGGGCTTAACGTTGCGCAAATCCAAAACTTCTTGGGATATACAAGCATTGTACGAATTGCTCGAAATCCCAGTTCGACAATGTTGTGAGCAAGGTCTAAATAGCAGTCACAAAATTCTACCTTTATACTTTCTGTGTATCCTAGTAATTGTGAATTACTATAAGTCGGACTTTACTGCTGAAATGATCATCCCTGCAAAACCAAACTTAGAAAACCACGTGAATACATTGATCCAAAACGGTTACAAAGTTATTGTGAACCCAATTTGGGTACCGAGAGTTGCTGATGGTTTCAAATACTCTGGGATAAACACAGAAAATAACTCAATCGTGTTAAGCTCCAGTCAATTTATTGTAGAAAAAGTTTGCACAAAAAACGTTTCGATTGTGTTGTCAGCCGATATATATTCATTGGCCCGCAGAAACTGGGAAACGAAGCATTTAGCCACACACTGTCTAAACTATTGGACTCGCTATTTGCCCACAAAGTATTACACATTTTGGAGAAATGTAGTGTACTGGGGTCCTGAAAATGAATAAATGTTGAAACAACTTCATTCTTTGAAGCAGTCGGGGTTGTATTTTTTTCTAGAAAAATTGCAATATCATACCTACGGTTTAAAAGTTGAGAGCAAAGTTCAGAAGTTTATGGACACTGAATCAATTCGGGCTAAGCTAGATTTCATTCAACAGAAAAGCTTCCTTTCCGTATTTGCAATTGCAGGTGCAGCATTTCTGTTCTGCTGTTGTGTTTTTGTTGCTGAATTGAATCTGCGCAGTATACTGGCTGCATCAATTAGGAACATTCGGATATATTTTGTACGAAGGCTGTTATTTGTTTAACCGTGTTTCAACTACTTGTACTACAGACTTATTTTACGGGTTGAATTCAAGTGTCTGGTGCAGACTAATGTTTGTCGATGTCTTAAAATTGTGAAACTGGGATCAGTTATTTGTATTGTTTCACAATTCAAATGCAACAATAATAAATTTTTTTTTCAAAATTGACCTATAGGAATTAACCAATCTATTCATATTTTGGAAATAAACTAGACCTTCCTATTAAAACCATCTGTTCTTAAAAAATAGCAGTGACGAGTAGTCAGAGCTTGACAAGAGGCAATTTGCAAACAACTCATACTAAACACTGCTAATCCGCCCTCCACTAAACTAGAGCCATACCAGCTCGAAAGTTCATAACAAGTATTTCAAGCATTTTTATTTTGCGTTTCACTATTGTGTCGAAAGAATAACAACGAACTTTGTAGAGTGAAAACAAAGGCAAAGAGAATCAGTTGCAGATTAACGGTAATTATCCAATAGTTAGTAAATACTCTGCATAAGTGTGTTCTTAAATCGGGCTCTTAAAAATTGTAGACTACATTATATACGAGGCGTGAATTTTTTAGTAGTGTGATTGCCCCTGAACTTCCGTATGTTTACCCGGACTTCCCTTCATCCTTTAACGATGGGTTTAAAATGTACTGCTGGCTTATGAAATGGAAGGATCGTGAAGACTGTACTGATTTATTTGAAGTAGTTTTGACTATTCACAGTGCACGTCAATTTAGAGCTCTGGATTTGAGCAGAAAATTGATGTGCAAAAGATTGTAGTGCATGAAAACTACGACAAACCAGAAAGATTCGCCAATGATATCGCAATCGTCTTCCTTTCTACTAAAGTTAACATTAACGAGCATGTTTATGTTGTTCTTTTACCAAATCAATTTGATCAAACCACAGGAAATGTTTTGGTTTCTGGCTGGGGCAGTACTTCTTACAGTGGTCCTTTTCCTGACCTTTTGATGAAAGTCGAGATTCCTGTCATTTCTGATACATAGTGCCAATTAAGTTTACGCTCAGGAACCAGTTGAAGATCATATGCTGTGTGCTGGACTTGACGAAGGAGGCAAGGACTCATGTCAAGAAGATTCAGGTGGCCCATTAGTGTCCATAAGTACTGGTAGCGTTACAATGAATAAATTAGTAGGAATTGTTTCTTGGGGATATGAGTGTGCTGCTGTAGGACTGCCGGGAGTTAACACAGAAGTCTCGCACTTTATTGATTGAATTAACTCACAAATTGGTCCATTATTTTGTTGACGAAGGATGATAAATTAACTTTTTGTTAGTATTTAAATAATGTACAATTTTGAAGAGGTAAAACTGGATGTTGAATTAAAATAATGCATTGGAAAATAATACAGGGTTATATATTAACTTTTGTCTATCTGTCTGTCTTAAAGTTTTTGTCATCATATATTACTTCTGAAACATTTAAACACACCAAAATTGTTGCTCTGAACTCAACTGCGAGTTTAATGTTCAATATTAACAACCTGCTATAATAATAAGTTTGAAACAATCTTTAGTTGTGGTCCCTTAGGATTCAGGGAGACCAAGGATGCGCATGTTTAAGCTAGTTGTATTATGAAGCTTGGGATTTTATTCCAAAATCTTCATCAGATGAAACTCATCCTATGCATGTTCTCACAATCAAGTGTTCAAATATAAAATAGTCGTCATGGTGGTGACCCTCATCCCTATTGAGTTTCATTAGTGTAATTTATTTGGTAGGAGCAGTCAATTCAACCAACTCCTACACCTTGGCTGGTCATCCTTTCTTTTATACTGGATTGCATACAAAACTTGTTTCATTAATGTTTCAGCCTGTGGTGTATGCAAATGTTGCATTTTAGTTTTCTTCCCATGTATGTACGTATTGTAGAATCGTTCCTAGTTCTTGTGTTTGGTCTTAACAATCATTTTCATAACGTAATGTTTCGGTTTTCTTTAAAATCTTGTTTTACTGAGTTTTTATGGAGAATTGTTTAGTTGTAAGATGACATAAATACTTTGTAGTTCCTCATCGATGTGTAGGTCATCAGAAGTCTTCAAGGCTCATTGTTAGTACGATAGTTAATCTACGACTGAATCTTATAGGAGAAGTGCTCATTAGGTAACAATCTAGATAAGAATTAGTGTGTTTCGGTTTCTTGTACACATGTTGAATTATACTTCTTTCATCATGTCTTTCTATGATTATGTCCGTGAAAGGTCTGTGATGACTTCTTCCAGATATTGTGTCGTAGACTTCAGCGGTCGCAGGACCAGTGACTTATGAATTTTCAGTAAGCCGTATAAGTGAGCAGTCTGTTTTGGTTTCAAAGTGATGTTAGTGGAATTTTGAGTTTTTTTTCTAAAGTTCGATCAAATGTTAATTTCGAGTAATTCATATCCTCCAGTAAGATGTTTATTTTCTGTTCATAATCAGATATATTAAGCATGGCTGTCATGTTTGGACTTTCTTACTTCTTTGATCCAAGCAAACTGACAAGTTGTGTTGTCTGCATGATTGATTTTGGAATTTAAAATCTTCACTAGTCCTATTCTGACGTGCTCAAGTAAGTAGTAGTAGTAAGATATTTATGAGTCCAATGAAAAACGTCAAAGGTTTGTACTAATTGTGGAGTTTCTTCAGTAATCAAAGCACTCGATGAAAGATGGGTAACAATACTGAGTTTCGAATCCTAGGCATCAGCTATTAAAACTTGCCAATTGAAATGTTTGAAGTCTGAGTAGACTGTTCTCTGCTGAGTGCAATGAATATTTTCATTCGGATTTGTTTTGAAGATTCAGAAAATACTATTTTACTTGAGATTAGTAATCTGGAATTCCCTTCTACAATTGACCATTTGTGTTCAAGTGATTGTTTTAGAACAGATATATATTTGAAATCATTGTATCTGTAGTTTCAATAATTGGAACAGCAATCCTTCAAAGGGAAGGAAGGATTGGGAATGTGGTTCGATGAGTTTGTTATTCGGGCTTCTTTATGTATAAAACAATTAGATTGGCATTTGCATTGATAAATAAGATGTCATTTTGAAGATTGGTGTTGCGTTGTTTTTCTTTTCCTGAATTCATTACAGTTCATAAAATCGACAACCACATGTGCCTTTTTCAATGTTTTTAAAGTAACTTCCATCCTTGCCGGTGATTGTTAAGTTCCACACCAGTATGCAGTAGAAGTGAGGGAGTTTAAGGATACGGACAGAAGTCATGCAGATAGATTTCCTACCAATCCTAGAGCATTTTCAAGTAACCTCAAGGGGTCCTCCACAATTACTTGGTGAGCGTAACCGTCATTGGTCCCGACTTCGAATCATGGCGGAACCCCAATTTTTAGGAATTTGTAAACTTCAGTGTTCTTTAGCCGAACCGAGAATTTAGAGTAATTTAAATAGTTAAAGTATAATAACAAATATAATTAAAAAAAATAGAATAATAAATACTACTAGCCTTTTTATTTTGCTTCCACACAAAGCTCGACTAAAATTTTCAAGTAAGTTTCCGTTGTTTTATTTGTACAAAAACCTACACCAAGCAGCCTATTTTAGCCCAGTCAATTTTGTACAAATAACTCCTACAGTTAATTAACCGTGAATTAATTGTCTCTAGCATTTAATGTGGTCAGCTATTTAGAATTTGGAAAATCGTGTATTCTATAGCAACATAATTTTTTCACATTAAACCCCCATTTAAACACTCTGCTTCAACGATTTCGAACTTCTATACCCAGACAAAAGTTTCTCTAAATATTAATATCTTGCGACTGTGAAAGTTATAGAGAGGAGTCCAGCCCTGTTTGACCTCTGCTGTCTATAATTTTGACAATTCCTTTGACACTTAAGCACTACGTATGAGTGAGTGAAGTATGTGACAGTCACCAAACTCAAGGTGTACAATCCCAATCGCGTTTTCTAGTCGTGTGCTAAATTTTAGCTTGATCCAAAGAAAATTGTAGGAGATATTCCATCGCAAAGTTGGAAATAGGCCACGGATCGGAGGACGCCAAACGTGATCCTATAAGCCCAAATTGACTGGGCCAAAAAGGTCTTGTATCCTGCTTTTCTAAATGTCTTTCTGTAATAGATTATTGTGTTTAAGTTTCACTGGCTGTCCAGTTTCGTTAGGAGTACGTTGTCAGGTAATGAGATCTAAGGCAGACCCTGTGCTGCCTGTCATGGGCCAACTCGTGTCGTCAAAGTGAAAAGACTCAAACAAATTAAACATCATGTCCACAAAAGTTAATAATTTAATGCAATTAAACATACCTGTCATTTCCTACTTTGAAGGATTGGCCAGGAATAATATCCAAAGCGTCAAGAAAAAAATTGAAACCAGTTTCTAAAATAATTAATACAGGGTACACAATTGTGATTTATGAATTTTTGCAACTTATTAACATTCTCAAGAGCAACATTGTAGGTTATAAGCCTACTGGTTCTTTTTTTACTACAATGTTCCGGATCTACAGAAATCCTTAAACTAACCTTACGTTAATTATACTTTTGTCGTACTAACAACGAAGGGCCTACAATGTTCCATTGTAGTCACCTCAGATCGATGAAAGAGTAGAGATCTATATTGGGCATGATATCTTGATTTAGCACCATTGCATTAATAGTACTTAAATGGGCATCAGCCTAATACATTGAGTGTACGGGTGGTTTAGTATGTGCAGAAGAGGTCTTGAATAATTATAAATCTGACTCAATTACACAACGTAAAAGGTGCTAATTTAATTACCCACATGAAACTGTAATCTTTCATCGATGTCCAAGCAGGGTGACGACTTTAACTTCGCCAACGCCAAATCAAAGAACATCCCTGAAACTTCCGTGCGTTTGTTATCAACGCGTAAAAATTGGCTTCTCTATTATCGCATTAATAAATTCTTAAACGGAATGGCAAGTAACGGCTATGATAATCCTGCTTACCAGGTTTTTCTGGTCACTGCTAGTGATTTTCCATACAAGGAATAACCAATTTATCACCACATTCGTCCTTCTGTTGTGATAAAACAAATCTTAAAATATAACTTTACTGTTTGCCTCCAGACATTTTATTCCTTTGCTGTCACATTTCTAATTGTAAATGAATATAAATTTTTACTCCTTTATAAATAACAAACGTCAATGTCCAAATTACCGTGTGGTGAAGTAAGTCTTTAAAAGCTCGGCAGTTGTAGTTCATCTATGTAGATTTTACTTCATATGTTTTTGCTTTGCATTGTCACAATCTGAAACTGATAACGGTGATAAGCAAAAGCTGCATACACACACATTATGTACAAGGTGGGCCACCTGGATCAGAAAAGTTAGCATGGAAGCTTATAGAGGTTTGTTCTAGTCGATGTTGCCCACGCTGTACATGTACCGATGACTTGTATGCTCGAACCAAATAGTTATTAATCACAAAGTTGGTATGTATTGTAGATCAACAGAATGGTATCCACTTAGTGCAGATGCAGTAGACCTCAGTTTTCTGCTTTATGAAAATTCCATGCGTTTATATCCGTGCAACTAATACAACGAAATCACTATCTACAGGCTGTTCAATATTATACAACAGTTGTGTATTTCCATAAGGTGACCCATAACTTTTATGCAAAATACAAGAACACGTTAGCTTACGACAAAAGCTATGTATATAAATACTTATATGCAAAATGATAAATATAAATGAGAGCACAAACTTGCGTGGTACACGGCCAGCCGAGCCTAGGAGACTGATTCGCATATCAAACAGTACACAACCACATTACTGACAATTTCCGACCGATAGTATCAGAGTCGGCCATGAGTATTGCATGAAAAACATTTCCAGCAGATACATCGGCTTCCATGGAATTTAAACTCAACAAATCCATTTGAAACAAACGACATTAATACACACGTAAAAATATATGTTAATTTTGAAACTATATAATCAAACAGTTACTGTATTATGGGATGTTGAATGCAAAGAATAATAAATTCATGGACTGATTTAAAAACAAATTCAAGATAACAGAGAAACGTCATGATATTGGTGGTGGGATTTTGTGGGAAATTGAGCATTGCGTATTCCTCGTGAAGTGAATCGTCGAAAAATGTGGTGGTGGGGTAAGTGGGAATCTGCGCATTGAGTTTCCCACGTAGCATGAAACGTCGTGACATTTGACAGTGGTAGGTGGGTTATGTTGGAATCTGCGCATTGAGTTTCCCACGTAGCATGAAACGTCGTGACATTTGACAGTGGTAGGTGGGTTATGTTGGAATCTGCGCATTGAGTTTCCCACGTAGCATGAAACGTCGTGACATTTGACAGTGGTAGGTGGGTTATGTTGGAAT
>JAQGAB010000254.1:0-33719 GCA_034696565.1 Isotomurus graminis | reverse complement strand
CAAAACTGAAGTGGATTTTGCCGGACTACCTGGTTTTATGCTCTCGGTATTGCGTATTCATTTCCTAGTTAGTCATTTCATGAACAAAAATTATGTCGGTCAACAGTTAAAGTTCAAGTTCAAGATTTACTGGGATCAATAATTACTCGAATCTTCTCGTGTACAAGCTTCACGGATGGTTTCGGGTTGATAAGCCATGTCACAAGTTCACCTATAAGACTCCTATAACTCCAATTAATCTGTAGATTTTATTTCACGATGACCTAGGCAGTGCAGACTAAAGAGTAATATTATGAGAGATTCGTATGTGAAGTTTATGAATAGCGATTTACGTAAAGACTGCAGAGTGAATCTTAGGTGGTTTGCTTATAGCTGTGTACTATTAACTACTGTTAATATTAAAGTAATTATGAATATGAGGATAAACCATGTAAGAATATTTTTTGGTTGACGATTGTGCAATAAAGGTCTGTGGAGTTTTATCTTAAATGTATAGGTACGCAAGTAGAAAAAATCTCATGACAGTTTACCATCATAACATACCAGAAACTTCATGATATTTCCTTATATCATCCAAACAAACTTGACACATTCTCTGTTTACGAATTTTTCGGTGAGTTCGAGCAATTTCGTATAAAAATATATGACGATTCATGTTCTATAGCTATATATAATATATATAGTCATTCATGTCCAGTAGGTTCATGACCACGAGCACGGAACTCTTGATTCTCAATTTGGCGTAAGACATCCTTATTCTGGATTGCATAGTGCAAATTGCACGTAGCGAATGTTACGTCGTGCAAAGACACTGAAGGTCTAAATTTACACATGTTGACGGAAAACTGTCTTGTACTTGTTTATGAAGTTCAAGATCGTTTCATTCATTGATTCTTACATCTTGGCCTTGTGCATTTATGAACATGTTGAGCAAGATATGAAAGAAGCCACACGTTTTATGTGACATTTAGTTTGACACTCGTTTAGGTCATGATGTAATGGAAATGGAGGATTTTGGCTTATGAAATAATGACTAATTCGATTTTTTTACTTACAATAAATGAGCGCATTTCTTTGTGAGAATAGTTTTGAATGACAATAAACGATGCGGAGAGAATGAAAAGAAGTCTATGGTTAAAAATGAACACGTCTTTATTTCTTTGTACACATGCGAAAAGTCTTAACAATAAGCGTAACGATCAATTTGCACATAGTAAGGTCTCAAAGTCACTCTGAATTAAGATTGAGAGAGTACAAGTAGCCTTTGCCACAGGTAAACTTTGTCATGAATGCTTTGCCTTCTGTTGATGGTTCCAGAATGGCTATGCTTTCCTTAGGCACAACAATTCCCGGAACACCTGAGTGGAAACGAAGTGTGTCGACCATCTTAGAGGCTAAGCCTTTGCGTCGCCAGGATGAGTCTACCCAGAGCCGAGTGATGCCCACAATTACTTTTGTTGGTGAGCCTTGATCTTCGACGTCACCGACTAGTGGAAACGAAGTGATTTTGGCAGGAGAAAGAAGTTCAGACGCTAAGCAGCCGAGAATCTTGACGTTTCCTTTTCTCTTTGTCCTGGCGCAGTAAAGAAGAATCCTAGAAGACTCGGATGAAATGATTGATGCGTCTGGGTCACTCCCGGCCACTTCCGACTCCAACCACGCAAGGAAATCTTTCAGACGATTTAGAACACGACGTCCGTCCGCCTGAGGAATGACTTGAAGGATGAGAGTCGAATCAGGATAAGTCATTATCACCCTCGCATCCTTCCACAGCTATAAATCCAACCATATAATCATGTAGATAACAAGGCTTCAAGTTACAATTATTATTAGTTAATCAGAGGCTACACTTACATTAAGCGAAAACGTGTTAATCAAACTGAGATGCGCCTTTCGATGAGTCTCCTCGTCTTCGAAATCACCCGGCGAGTAAAGCAATCCACACGTCGGACATTCCCTCGGCCCAATGTTCTTCTGTCCAGCGTCAAGAACCATCTGACTAAGTCCTGTGAAACAATCAGACCACAATTTAGCTTACATTCACTATGACCTTATGTAAGGACCCTAATATTTTTATTACCATCTCTCTCCTGTGTCAACAGTGACTTGCGCGGTCTTTTAGCAAACGGCGGTCCTCCACTATCGGGGAGTTGCAGTGCCTTAAGCGGTTCCTTCGGAGGCCGAAAGTCCTTGGAGAAGATAGGAAACAAAGTAGTAGTAGTTGTAGGGTTGCCTTTGACCTTATCTTCCATGGCGGCGCGATGATTCGGGAGAGAGATAGCAGCCGGATGAGGATGAACAACAACAAAGCAGTGGTGGTGGTGGTGGTGGTGGCACGTGGTGGGGCGACGGGAGACGGACGGAGGAGAGGTGCGGAGGAGGAAGAGCCACCTCTGGATGGACTCGCCTCATCCTCCCAGTCGCCTCTCTCCCTGCCTTCTTCATCAATCCAATCTCACGCAGGGGAATCAAAACACAAATAAAAACTCATTAAACCCTTTTTATTTAACTTTAACTATAGGAGAGGTAGGAGAGACCACCACCACCACCACCAGATTAGTCCGGGATCATCTTCCTCCACCAACAACGTGTGTCTCCCACTTTGACACTATACACACAAGGTTTTGACATTTCTCTCCGAGTTTTAATTGTGATTTTTGTGCAAGGCAATTTGTAATTGCGAATGGTGGTGGTGGACATAGTTTAGAGTTAACCTTGTAGCAGGAGCAACCTTTTAGGAGATTGTGTTTGTGGCAGAAAGAAGTACAAAGTTGTATGCAATCAAAGGTTTTTAAGGAATCTCTGTAAAAGTTGCCTTTGTTTTGGTGTTTTATGACATGTGGAATGTAGTTTGAGGAAAAAAGGTAAGTGTCATTGAATGTTTATTGTTTTGGTTGTGTTTGGAGTGATATGAAAATAGTTTTTTGATTTATGGGTTGTTGCAGAAGGACAATAGTGGTGGATGATTAGAAGTCAAGTCATGAGGCAAGACAAAAGGTAGATTGAGGAGTGGAGACGCGTCGGTGGGGGTGGTGGAATGGACCACCAAGTTAAAAAGATCGAACGGGGGTATCGCTGGAGTGAACGCTTTGAAAATGTGGAGCTCGAGACTTTGTTCCAGCAGTATTGCTCCAAAGTTCAGAATCGATCGACGTTCCTTATCTTTGCCATCGGAAATGCCATTTTCGCCCTTACGTTTCATTTGTCTGTGGAGACAACTGTTCTCACGTTGGTGGCTTTGTCGCTGTTCGCCCTGTGGGCCTTGGAAAGGCTGTATGGGAGGGGGTGGATGCTTACCACCGGGTGGGTCATGTCTGCTATTCTCTTTACTCTTGTATGGGCTCCATTGCCCGTGCCGCATCGAGTTGGTAAGCTCATGAGATACAAATTGTTTTAATTACTGACGATAAGTTGGGAAGATTTTATTGTTATTGTTATGTTGGTTATTTTACAGGAGTTCCACTAGTCGCAGCAGAAGGAGCGTGGGCAATTGCTTACGTTTTATTCATAGCTTATTGTTCGTTAGAAGTTCCACTGTGGATTGCTGGTCTTCTGTCTATTCTATTGACTGGTGGTCATATTGTCACAGCAGTGATCTTCTGCGACCTCTTCAGATACTTGCAAGTATCGCAGTTGATTGCCAATGGGGTTTTATGGACAGTGATCTCGGTTTGTGGATTTTGGATACACAGAAGAGCTGAAGGAGCTTGTCGGAAAGCATTTTTGGACACTCGGCAGTCAATTCAAGCTCGATTAAACGCTCATGATGAAAATGACAAGTTAGGTAAGAGTTTGAATTTAGAAAAATATCAAAACTATGAACTGGACGGTTAGACGGTTGATTGATAATAATTTGAAATAATCTGATCTGATGACATTGTTTTTTATTCAATGTAGAAAGACTGTTGCTCTCTGTTCTTCCCCGTCACGTGGCCCATGAAATGAAGGCTGAACTGATATCACCAGTTGCACGGCAGTTTCACAAGATTTACATCCAACGACACGACAATGTTTCTATTGTGTTTGCAGACATCGTCGGGTTTACAACCTTAGCCTCACATGCTTCTCCTCACGAACTAGTTCGACTTTTGAACGAATTATTTGGCAGATTTGACCTTCTTAGCCAGGTAGATCGAAAATAATACTTGGTTAAAAGCAATACTAACTTTTTAACCTAAATGTAGGAAAACAACTGTTTGCGGATTAAGATTCTTGGAGACTGCTACTACTGTGTCGCTGGGGTAAATAATTATTGATTACTCAGTATGCCTCATTAATGTATGTTACAGGAGATGTAAATAGTAAATACATTTTCAGCTTCCTGAACCTCGAATGGACCATGCACGGTGCGCAGTGGAAATGGGTCTAGACATGATTGATGCAATTGCGTCAGTTAGGGAGGCCACTGATTTCCAACTAAACATGAGAGTCGGCATCCATTCAGGACGGGTACTCTGTGGAGTCTTGGGTCTCAGAAAATGGCAGTTTGACGTGTGGTCAAATGATGTCAATATAGCGAACATTATGGAATCTCAAGGAGTGAGTGTCCATTGCATTGGTTGAAAGTGTGATTTAATTTTTAACTGACACTTTAATTGATTCACTTTGATTTTAGGAGCCTGGGAGAGTTCACATTACTCAAGCGACTTTAGCTTGCCTTGGTGGCGAGTATCAAGTGGAACCTGGAAATTCACGTCACAATACTCTTAGGGAAAATAACATATCCAGCTTTTTCATCGTGCAGCCACAGCGTAGAAGAAAACTGCTACTTTTTAATACTCTAAAACTTCAACAAAGGAGAAAATTATCATTCAAAAACGTCTCAAATGTGGTGATTCAACTTCTTCACTCGATCAAATACTCTGTCGAAGTTCCATTTGCTAATATGGCTGTGCAGCCACCAGGTAATTTAAACGTTATTTGCTTTGAAGTGGATTGTATGATCTCAAAGTAAAGTTACCTTCTTCATGTAGAACCTGGAGCAAAAATAGTTCCCAGCCAACGAAAAACTAGCGTCACTGAGAGGTTTAAAAGACCATTTAAGAAGCGTCATTCATCTGTACTTACTCAGACAACGAGTCGCGTGAACAAGTACTTGGGCCAAGCTATTCAAGCTAGAAGTATCGATAGAGAGAAGAGAGAACATGTTCATCAAGCTACATTGTGCTTCAAAGACAGAAATATGGAACAACTATATCATTCAGAGCCTGACCACGCCTTTCCGACCGGTCTTGCTCTACTGCTCTTAGTTTTAGTCGGCCTTGGAACAATCCAAGCGGTTGTTCTTCCACGAACCTTTATTCTGCTGTTACTGTTCCTTACAAGTTTTGCCTTCATTGCAATAGTTCTTATGCTACTTCTTGCCAATCGACTCAAACTCATTATGTGTGACTTTTCATTGTCGCCAATGCTCAGGATTGGAATTTCAGTTTTCTCAATTCTTCTCGTATATGCAGTTGGGCAAGTTAATGTCGTAAGTTGCTAATCTAATCCAACTAATTGTAAGTAGTGCAAAAAGTCAAAATAGTAATAATGCGTCGTTGTTGTCAATTATAGTTTACATGCAGAACAGATGAAATTTGCGGGGGTAAAATTTTTAACGACAACGTCTCAAGTGCTGACCAAGCCCCTGAAAGACTGATTGTGGAACACAGATGGTAAGTTGTTACTCCTATTTCGCGTGGAGTTGTGAATAATCAAATTATTGTGTTTCAGGTGTCCATTGCCTCATTACGTAACATTTTCATGCATTCTCTCTTTTACTGCAATATCGTTGTTTTTGAGATTACCCATAACACTCAAAGCTGCTCTGTTACTCATCGTTGGATCTTTGTACTCTTTTATGATTCTCATAACACACTCAGCTATCTTCGATTGTTTCGACATACGCACTGACTCTATGGCACCTACCAGTTCAAAGGTGAGCCTTTTGCGAAATACAAACATTGTTTGATTAATTATCTTATGCTGATGTCACATTTTGATGTTATAGGTGATCGCATTGGTTCAAATCTGGTTATTTCTGTTTACCGTCCTTGTCTGTGCTTTCCAACATGAGTGGATGGCCAGACTTGATTTCCTCTGGCAATGGCAAGCTCATTCGGAGAAACAAGAAATGGAAACCCTCCAACAATCTAATCGAAAAATTCTGTTTAACATTTTGCCCAGCCATGTTGCTCTCCATTTCTTAGAGTTTAGGAGCAACATGGACTTGTACCATATGAGTTATTCAAAAGTGGGTGTTGTTTTTGCGAGTATACCTAACTTCCAAGAGTTTTACACTGAACTTGATGGAAATAATCAAGGAATTGAATGTCTTCGATTACTCAACGAGATTATTGCGGACTTCGACGAACTACTAGATGACGATAGGTTTAGAGCTATAGATAAAATCAAGACAATCGGCTCAACCTATATGTTAGCTGTTGGCCTAACTCCTGATCACAAGATTGATGATTCCAATGAACCCATGTACATATCCACTTTGGTTGAGTTTGTTTTGGCGATGATGGACAGACTTGTTACTATCAATGAAAACTCGTACAACAATTTCATCTTGCGAGTTGGATTAAATGGTGCGTTATTTTATTATTATTAATAATACGCGTGTTTGATCTAGTGAAAGTATAAAAGCCAAACTTATATCTGTTTATCGTATTGTAGTTGGACCAGTGGTAGCGGGGGTAATAGGAGCAAGGAAACCTCAGTTTGACATTTGGGGGGACACAGTCAATGTCGCGTCGCGACTTGAAACTCATGGAAAGAATGGAAAAATTCACGTAAGTCAAAATAACACTTATATCCATTTCATGAAATACAAAACTTGTCTCTTGGCTATGTTATACAAACATTATGTGGTGAATCTACAGGTTACGGAAGAGGTTTACCAGATCCTAAAACACTGTCCTTACGAATTCCAATGTCGTGGAAAAATTAATGTGAAGGGTAAAGGAGAGATGACTACTTACTTCCTACTGGACAGAAAACAGTCAACGACAATGCGAATAGATGAAATTCAGCAGCACCAAGGGAATGTAAACCGATTTGGAGGAATAGCAACTCCTCTTGCGTATCTATCGTCGCCGGGAGGCCCACCTCCTGAAGTTCCACCCAGAAACCAAAGTGCGAATCATCGAACCATTAACATGCCAGAGTGTGAACCACTTCTACCACCACCTCCCCCACCGCCTAGGAATAATTCGGAGCAAACTGAACTTGCGTGGCCCAGAATGATCAAAGTGTATCCATCCGACAGAAGAACCTCTCCTGTTAAAAGAACACATAGTGACCGAGTTACACCTACTAGAGAGGTACTGAAAATTAACTTCTAAACATTTCACTTCTGCTCTTTGTTATTTTGCTTATTGGGGATTAATGTTATTTTAGATTCCTTTCCGCCCTCGCAACTTCAGAATGCACGGAAGTCAAAATGAAGGCAATAGTCATCGTCTGAGAGGACGAAATATGTCTGAAACAAGTCTTTCTCATGCTCAGCAACATCAGCAAAATAGTAACCCTGCCAGTGGTAGACCTCATCATCAGGCCTCTGCTCCAGTGCCATATTCATCAGTTGATGACATCTCATCTCGAAATCATTCTTCCGGCGACTCTTCTTCTGACGAGTCCCCATCAGAGATCTCTCATTCAAACGAACCACCATCATATCATCACCCGCATCATCCGATGCAGAAAAGTCCTGCGGATCCGCATAGTCATCACCCAAATCATCAAAGAATGAAGGAGCAAAATCAAAAATCCTCATTACCAAGCAATGCAGCTATTCCTGGAAATCTCTCTGTCCTTAAGGAAATCTGTGCAGGAGCAGCTTCATCGGATGGACTGTATGATAGTACAGTCGGCACAAATGCAAACTTTAAGCTGCAAAAAAATCCTGTAGTGGGAGTATCTCACGCTTCGACCAATTACATGGGAGATTCTTGTACAAGTTTTGAATTTTTAAGCAACAGCAAAGGCCATAGCACAACTGGAACTGACACTCGAGGAGGCGAAGATTACTTATTTTCTCCGGCATCGTCCTCCGGAGACAATGTAGTGGTATTCAAAGAAAAGGGGAATTCATCGACAGGAGGAAGCAATGGTGCCCACAGCAATCATCACAATCACCGTAAAGGCACACCTAACTCGGGAGCGAATTCAATTCATGAAAGTCAAACTGGAGAAAAGGGGCATAAGGGTGAAGGTAGTGGTGCTGGAAGTGATCGCGGAATCTGCAATAATGGGGACAGAGGCAGCAATAACGGAGACGGAGGTAGTAACAATGGTGATGGTGGATCAAGTGCACCGTCCACCGGAAACAGAAAGGATTCTAGTTGTCAAACGGAAAAGTCATATGTGAAAGGCAACAGAATATCTGACTTTGAAAAAGAAATTAAGAAACTTTTAGAAAGGCAGCATCTTCCACAAGTAGATGAATTGGCATCTGTTCAAAAGGTTCTTTCCGTGATGGGAAAACTCAGGTAGGAATGAAACTGCACTTGGCTTCAGTTTTTGTAGCCACGTAGCTTGTCAATTCAACTTTCGTTTATGAGTTATGTCAGCCGTATTTTGTTTAATTTGTTTTGTTCATTTATGTATTTTATTTCTTTCGCGTATCGTATCGTACTTGGTGCTGCAGCAGCAATAACAGTAGACGAGGAGGCGATGGTCCTGGTCCATCAACTTCCTGTGGGGTCCCATTTTCCATCGGAGGTAGAGGTGGACCAGCTGAAACAACCCATATTGGACTTGCTGCACTTCAGCAAAAAGCTTTAAAGCAACAAGAGCAGTTAGAAAAGACCCCATTAGGGTTCCGATTCCCTCTTCAAATGAGTCCCCTCTTATCTCGGACAGATTTTCGAAAACTGAGGCAAGTATAGACCGATCGAGTCATTTAATAGGACAATTTTTCTGGTTGCGGTGCATCTCTCTCACTTTCCAAACAGCAATGTAGATTATCTAGCAAGTTCACACTTATCTGTTAGATGTGCTTTAACTGCATGCACGTACACTATCTTTAAATCTTTACATAAAATACATGTCAAAGGCTTCCATAATAGGGATGCAAGTTTTCATGTTTTTGCAACTCAATTTCATAACAGGAAAGAGGGCAAGGATTCGGAATACGAAAATGTGGAGACTGATGAAGATGATGATGCAGAGAGAGAGCAAGAGGAGATACGTAAGTTTGAAGAAGAAGAAAAGCGCATATTGGGCAAAGGTATGTTATTAAAAGCTTGTCACTTAATATTATTATGCGTATTCAAACTAAATGCTGTGGTTTTAGGGGACGAAATAAGTCAGTCAGAGTGGAGTGACGAAGAAGAAAGCGACCAGGGTGAAGGTGACGATGACCAAGAGTCGACAGGATATGTGACAGACGATCCTGCTCTGGACAATGCTTCTGTGACAAACGAAAATGGACTGACGGATTGTGAAGGTTCGTGGGTCTGACAGTTTAAATGACTTGAGTGACAGCAATTACACTGGGATCGCATGTTAAAGGATATTAATGACATTTAACAGGGGCGATGAGTGACGTAAACTCAGTTTTTGCCGGTGACGATGACATCAGCGTATCTTCTCGAGCTTCCTCTCGCTTTTTCGATTCCGACGCATTAGTCAGTATGGACTCTCTCAATACGATGTTTGAAGATTCAGAGTATGAATTTTCGGATACTCATCTTTCGAACTTGAGGTCCATGTCAGAATCGATCGCAAAAAGTTTTGGGCAGCCGCAGGACCGTCAGACATCTGATTCTGAGTAATAGGAATACAGTAGTCGTAATAATGTTACTGTTACAAATAATAATCTAAGTATTGTTATGAAATGCCCTTAAGTTTTTGTTTGTCTGTCTTGCTCTCATCAACCTGAATGCACTATCATGTACCCTCGTCTGTGTGTATACTTTGACCTGCTATTAATGCTTCCTAGATAATCAACAAACGAAGATGACTACGGGGAAACTAACGATCTGCCAAAGATAATGCATTGTCTTAATAGTCCTAGAATCTCGACAATCTTTTTTGTACTGTGTGTTTAACAATAAAAGCAATCAAAAAGATGAAAACCAATTAAATGATCATCATTTACTGAATCAGACTAGGAAATCTATTTTATTGTATTTCACAAGCAACTTTGAAAAAATGTCTATTTATCGTTAATCTTAATACTTTGATTAATGTGGATATTGATTAACTTCTGGTATCGCTTATTCCTTATTTCCCTGCTCATTTCTTGTTCCTTGAACCATTCCGGCATGAGAGGGTCCTGCCACTTCCTTGGGATCGGCTCTTCCTTCGCCTTCCGAATAACTCCAGCGACAAATTCTTTAGCGTCGAACTGTCTCGCAGCTTGAATCAAAGCCATTTTAGAATTCAAATAAGCCTTTTCTTTCTTCATGTTCCTACGCTGCCTCACTTTGGCCCACACAAACTTCATCTTCTTCCGCAACTTCCTTAGTTTGTGTTTGTTCATTTTACTTCTGCGGATGACGATAAGTCTTGCAGCTTGCTTTTCCACTGGAGGTCCTACTTGTGGGGGTGATTCGATTGCAGGTCGAATCATGTGAGATGTCCACGGATCTTCTAGTTCTATTTTCGGGCCTGACTGCGGCGTCTTGTATTCTTTATTTCCGAGGTCCGGTCGGATCATAGGGACAGGTTTCCTGTAAAGCACTCCACCCAACGGAACAGACGCTGGAACCGGTACACCTGCACAACGTTCCCAATAAAGAGTTTGCACTTTGCACACTGGAATTCATTATTTAATATTATTTATTTACCTGATTTTAAAGTAAGTGAGGACATGTCATGCATTAGCGAGGTGAGGCATAGTGGATGTGGATGTTCCTTGAAGGACGATAGCGAAGACGTTGGTCCAGCACTTCCACCAAACTGCCGCACACTTGCTGTGCTTTTAGCCGACAGCACGTGGTGGCCAACACGCTTCGTAGACGCCTTCACCACGACACTCCTCACCACTCCAGAAATCATCGTCAGGCCTGCAAACACGAAAATCAACTCATTTCACAAATTAACTTAGACTTCCCACCAGCTCACAAATCTTTTTTATAGTACCTTCGTAATAAATGTAAAGTTTTCCAAACTAACCTGACGACAAATAAAAACTTCCGACGGAAGGACGAAAAGATTTCGTGTCTCGTGTTTTTATTCACAAACCACTCTCAGTCCGCGAAGCGAATCAATCGACGAGGCAGTTTGTGTTTTGGTGTCTCCGTTTGCCCTGGTCGCCGGCAATTTCATCTACGAACATTTTCACACAAGTTTCTTAACACGACGTCACATTTATTGGTTAGCTTGTTTTGAATTTATATAATCATCAGATTACAGATAGTACGATTTAGAATTTGGAAAATAATAACTTATCAGAGTTGTAATTTGTACTTGACTGTGACGTGACGTGGTTATCTAAGGGGAAGTTTGGAGTATGGCGTATCAACGAGCACTGACGACGCTGGCGAGGGCCAGGCTACCTTTGCCTGCGCTGCAAGTACCTACGTCGACTTTTGTGCCGTCATTGTCGAGAGTCGCCGGGGGAGGAGGAGGATCATTGAAGTTTACACGAAGTGCTGCAACTGCACCGGTTGTGGAGGCTTATCGATCAGAGGAAACTTACCGTAAGTGAGACGTAGATGAGGATGGTTCAGCGTAGCAATAGTAGATGTATTAATTGTAAGACTTTTGATTGTGACTTCAGAGGGTGTGACAATAACGGTTGATGGAAAGGAGGGGAGGCCGCTGTACTTGGATGCACAGGCAACGACGTCATTAGATCCGAGGGTACTGGATGCGATGTTACCGTACCTGACGTCGCTTTATGGAAACCCGCACTCCAGAACGCATGCTTATGGGTGGGAGAGCGAGACGGCGATGGAGAAGGCGAGAGAGGTGCGGTTTTAAATGCGTGGGAGTGACGCTACCGTTGGAACGTTTCAGGAATTATGGATGTGTTTTGTGTTTTCAGGAAGTAGCAAATATTATTGGCGCTGATACAAAGGAAATTATTTTTACTTCGGGTGCGACAGAGTCCAATAATATTTCTATCAAGGGTGTGGCTAGATTTTACAAAGCGAAGAAGAATCATGTCATCACAACACAAACTGTAAGTGGCTGGTTTTGTGAGCAATGAGGAGATAATAATTATGGTTGGGGATTTTCTTGTACAGGAGCATAAATGTGTTTTGGACTCGTGTCGTGCTTTGGAGTCTGAGGGTTTCAAAGTCACTTATTTACCAGTAAAACAGAATGGGATAATTGATCTTGACCTTCTGAAAGAGACGATTACTCCGCAAACCAGCCTTGTGTCTATCATGGCAATCAATAATGAAATCGGAGTCAGACAGCCTATTGAGGAAATCGGTATTGCCACGAGTTTTTATTCTCGAGGATTGTGCTTGCATTTATTTATGTGAATAATTCGTTTGGTTTGATAGGATCGCTATGCAGGGAAAGGAAAGTTTTCTTCCACACAGACGCAGCCCAAGCGGTTGGGAAAATTCCTATGAATGTGAACGATATGAATATTGACTTGATGTCAATCAGTGGCCATAAATTATACGGACCTAAAGGGGTTGGTGCATTATACGCTCGCAGACGACCCCGGGTCAGGATTGAACCGATATTCAGTGGTGGGGGTCAAGAGCGAGGAATTAGAAGCGGAACAGTTCCTACACCTCTTGTTGTCGGATTCGGAGCTGCATGTCGTATCGCCAAAGAGGAAATGATGGTATGTTATTGTAATGGGATTCATGTCTGTGTCTCATAAATGACTTGATTGATCTAAATTGTTTGCAGTATGATCTGAAGAGGGTTGAAGGGCTGAGTAAGCGTTTTCTCGACCGAATCAACAATTCTATTACTGACGTCATTCGTAATGGAGATCCTAACCAGTGCTATCCCGGCTGTGTGAACCTGTCGTTTGCATACATTGAGGGTGAAAGCTTGTTGATGGCTCTGAAGGACATAGCTTTGTCCAGTGGAAGTGCATGCACATCTGCTTCATTAGAACCATCTTATGTCTTGAGAGCCATTGGAGCGGATGAGGATTTGGCTCATTCCTCCATCAGATTTGGAATAGGACGATTCACAACTGAAGAAGAAGTTGACTACACCGCTGACAAGTGTATCAAGGTTGTTACCAAACTCCGGGAAATGAGGTATGTTGATTCTTTACACATTTCTGTTACTGGAGGCTGTATTACTAATTAGGTATGTATTTTTAGTCCTTTGTGGGAAATGGTCCAGGAAGGAATCGACTTGAAGTCAATAAAATGGAGTCAACACTAAATCAAATAATAGTGAGTTATTTATTTAGTAACACGAATTAGACTAGTTAGGAAAATTATAGTTTCTATTGAGAATTCTTGAGTTTCATATTTGACACATTTGGTACATATTGCAGTCTTGTGCTAGAGGGTTATAAACAGACAAAAACTCCTTTAGTGGACAGAGGTCTCCTGTCGTGGAACATCCAGGAATGGGAATGATTTTTTCTTGGAACAACATTCCCACTTTTAACTCACCCGTACATCTACGATATTAAAGCATTTATGATTCTGTGACATTAGTAGTACACTTTATATATAGTATCTTTGTTTGCATGCAATTAAACTTACTTGTATAAAACTACAGCTATATTTGTCGCAAACTTGTCGATTTCACTTGTTCTCCATTTTCTTCTGGCATGGTGGAGATAATTGTTGTGGAGTAAGGGTTGCGAATCATTAAAAAGTCCAAATCGGGCTGTTAACTTTAGTAGCGTTCCACTGTGAGTGAAGTACGCGACTACAGAAGGCGAGCTATTAGAGTTTTGTACTTTTGTCCTAATCATTTCAAATGAGGCAATTAGTTTGTATCCAAACAAGTTAAGATTCATTATTTTTGCTTACTGGATATGGCCAATCATGTCCGCGATTGCAGGGCAAGCTTGCTTGTACGTCAGTTCATATCCATATCCATCGACCCAGTAGTATTCGATATCTTGTCTATATTGCATGACCTCGAGATCTTCCTCGTCAAATAAGTGGCACCAAGGAGAGACTTTGGATGGATCCCAGGCTGTTTCAAATGCGCAAGTCATATAAATTGCCTCAACATTGTCAACTGAAATGTCTTCTAGTGTCAGTCCTGTTCTTAGCAGTAGTTTGTTACGAAGTCGCTTAAATGGCTCCGAGTTTTCATATCGCTGTCTCTCCAAATACGTATCAGGGTTTTTGTCAACTTGTGTTTTCCATTTCGGGCAACCTTTGTAGAACTGTTAAAAACAAAAGATTAGAACATCTTTTCTTGGGTAGGTGAAAAGGTAGACAACTAACTCTTAATACGGGGTCTGCGTGAAGAGCCTCAGGATACCAAACTTTCTTGGCCGCCTGTTTTCCAAGACTTTCTTCTACAAAGAACTTGCAGCTTTCTTCTGCTCTGCTAGTTTTAGTGAACTTAAACTGAAAACATTTTATAATTTCAATGTTGCTGACAGCCACGCAGCTGCTTAATACTTGACTAGCAGAATAAATTACCTTATGCGTATCATTGTGATACTCTTTCTCGAAAATCCTTGGGAATCTTTTCCTGAAACGGCTTCCGATTCCCCTAAGTTCAGCTTCCCCTTGCTCGACTAATTTCTTTTCTTCAGATTCTGTCAGACTTGCAGGTGGTGACCACTGAGTTAGTAATTGCAGTTCCCCCGAGCATAATTCACCTATTATTTAATCAGTGTTAATTCTAAATATTCTTTCTTCCGAATCACTTATGGTGCATGGTGCAGTTCTAATATTCAACCTCTTCCGTTTTGGTGGGCATCAACAATTTGGTCCTTCAACCCCGGCAGAAGATTCTGTATCTTTCTTATGACCTTAGCACTTGGATTGCGAGTTCCATGACGTACCATTATCCACAGTTGCAGAGCCTCGCAGTTTTCTATTTTAAGAACACAAAATGCCTATTAGATTCTAAAACACTAAAGTGATTCTATAAAGCACTAACCATAATCGTGGTGGGACTTAAGGTCTGAGCTGGGTGAAGTGTAGGGTGTTTTTGTAGCCAGGAAGTTGTGGGGACTGTAGTGACCTCCGTGACATCCCAACAGGCGTTGGAAGACCCACAGGAAGTAATCGTATCCCAGGAAGATTGCAACAAGTGCTACAACTACGCACAGTAATCTGTTTACCATCTTCTGCTTCTTAATTCGAAACTTCATGCACATGTGCGTTTATAAACATACGCAAAATGCTTAATTAAATGCGTATTCTGTGTAAATGATTCCGAATTATTTGCGAAAGGTTGGGTTGTTTGCAATTCTATAATTCGTGTTTACTAATTGCAAATCATAGAGCAATTTCCCGCGCAAAGACGGCTACTACTTTACATGCATACGGGAATGGGGCAGCGTGAGATTTAATGAATGCTGGCTGACTATTTTGTATGAATCCACTAGAAAGAAATCTGAAAAGTCGGTTATTTTGCCTTTTTTGCTATATTAATTTTTATTTTTATTACAGGAATTGTATAAATTAAACATTTCCAACTCTTTATAAAGATTTTTGACACTACAGTATGTAAAAATTCTTCTAGAGGAGCTTGGCGCTGTTTACGGGGAAGTAAAAATGGGTGTTTGTTATTTCATGCGACCGTAGAATTTACTTATCTCTTTGTTTGCAACAATTGGAATTAGAGGATTGTGCAAGGGTCTTTTTTTCTTTTCTTTCCATTGACCAAGTCCAATCGGAATGGGACGTTAGTGTCGCTCCACCGAGTGGGGTCGACGCTGAGTCCGCCGTTCACGTAGTGTGAGTATGCGTTGTGATGTCTGTAGTTGGGTGGGAGGATTTGGCCGTTTCGAGGTTGGTGGAGATGGTGGGTGTGGTGGACATATCCATTTCCACCTCCATCTCCGATGGACACGGCCATTCCATTTCCATTGGGATATGACCCACCTTTGCCATTCATTGCTCCATTAGTACTACTAGAATTAGACGAGCTCTTTAGAAAATTGTAGTGCTGATGGGTTTGGTGACTATTCTGTTGGTTTTGGTTGTTTTGTTTCTTATTCGAGCTGGAAAAGATTCCTCGGTTGTTGTTGGACGAGGAGTTTTGGTTATTATGGTTGGTTAGGTTGGTTGACGCTGACTTAAGTATGACTGGATTCTTGAAGAGATTCTTGCCTTTCGTCTTGTTGGACACTCCGTTAGACTTGCTCAACAGTCCTTTGGTGTCGCTAATGACCGCAGCGTTGTTGGACTTGGTCTTGTTGCTCTTTCCCCCAAAGAGGGGAGCGTTGAGTCTGTGATTAAGGACGAGGTCTATGTCATCTGTATCGTCTAAATGGCCATTAGGGATTGCGAGAGATTCTTCTTCCATTGACTGAGATAAGACCGACTGGACATAAGCTGTCGAGAGGAATGTGAAGACGCAGTTTACGTTAAGGTCGTCTTTTACTGAGGTTTTGAAGAGCTTTGGAATGCCCAGGGAGCGAGCCATTCCTTCGAGTTCAGCTCTGCAATTTGCAAAAAGATCGTTAAGATTTATTTGTTTGTATGATTTATAATTGGAATTTGGCAAAGTCACACTTACGAATCTACTACAGCTTGCTTCTGCAAATCAATTTTGTTTGCCACAAGAACCATTGGAATATCTCCGCATTCTCGACACACCTGGAATGTCACAAAATCCATTAGTTAAGTGATTAATGTACTTCATTAGTTTAACAGGATTGCTCAATTCACACTTTTCCTGCATTATCATTCATTTGCATTAATTTTGAAGTTGTATGTCTTTACATTTCAAAGAGTACACGCTAAGTTAGGTGTGTGAGAGTTTTTGCATACAAATTCAGTCACTGTACGGGGTCTTGATGTTGTGACCCCAATCCTTGGATTAAGTTCTTCTTGAACGTGAGTCATAATTAAAATTGTCAGCTCCCTGTCTCTATGAATTACTTGTACATTTGATAGCCTGCTGCTCCTACCTGCCTAACACACCTTCATTTATCCCTCTGTATGAGTTATGTACGCGTGTCACAGTAGTAGGCATCAGGTTACTTTTAACAAGAATTTAATGACAAGACCACAAGACCCTCGGAGTTTGGTGTAAAGGTCTTGATTTTGTGATTTACGAGAGAAAAGCAACTCTTCGGCCATGTAGGTAGAGGTAATCATGGCTGTTAGATATGTATGAAATAGCGGAAATGTTATCTGAAAGCTTGTGCACCCCGAGTTACCCCAGATTGACGTGGAAAGTGGAAATCAAAGATGAAGTTGTGATACTCAAGAAAATCCACATTTAACAAGTTTTTGTGATACTCTCTACTGAAGTATCTTTTGTGCAAGGTCATCTACTTACAAAGCTTATCTGCGAAGCTCTTTTAATAAAACTGTAGAGGTGGAACGATAGTAGGAGATTATGTACGGTTCATTTGCCCGATTGTTGTGTGTCCTCCTATTGATTACAATTAAGGAGAATGGGAGGCATTGAAGCGGATCACTTCCTCAAAATTCTATTCTTGGTTGATTCAGAGGATTAAAACGAATGTAAAAACGACCCGACTCATTACATTGATTTAAAAGCAACGAATCCATTCACAAGCTCA
Source organism: Isotomurus graminis (assembly GCA_034696565.1). Lineage (NCBI taxonomy): Eukaryota > Metazoa > Arthropoda > Collembola > Entomobryomorpha > Isotomidae > Isotomurus > Isotomurus graminis. The sequence goes on along the minus strand of JAQGAB010000254.1, from coordinate 16,117 downwards.
TCATGATAAGCCGTATTTTTAGTTTCATGGCAAGAGTTTTTGCATTTTTTTCAAGGTACACGAATCTCACTGTCATATGCAACGAGTAATCATCATTACACTTGGGAGTTTATGCGAATAAGGTACACGTACACGTAAGATAACATGAGAAAAGTTGAGATATTTTTGGCTTCATTTCTTAAACAAACACATCCATATAAAAGTATATATTATGGTGAATGGGATGTTTCTCGTTCTGCCTATTCTGTAAATGATTATTTTGTTCGTGTATCAACCCATTAATGATGATCTGAGTCAGTGGTGAATGTGCAGTTGCTCATATAAACTTAAAGACTTGTTCTGTTATTCGCAATCTACACATGCAGTCACTAGCAATGAAGAATGATATTCTGGGAGTCAACTTTTAGAAGACTCATCTTTAGCAAGTGACGTGAGATAAAGCGATAGCAAAATATTTTAAGGGTTTTCCTTTTAGGATAAATGATCATTATAGTCTCATGTTGAACATGATTCAAGTGAGGTGGATTTAGAAATGATACGTGTGGAAGAAACGATGAGGATAACCACAGGTTGCTGTGTGATGTGCATGTCATTGTCACCAAAGACCAGACGCTTGCACAGGACACATTTTTTGTCCTGGTTTTTCAAGAGATAGAAGTTCGTTTGTGTTGTTTGTATGAGTCGGAGGATCCCTACGTAGCACAGTTGATTGTTCTGTGGTTAAGAATAACAATAACATTTTGGCCCAGTGGAAAGAATCAATTTCGTATGCTATGGATTCCCAATTCCCAATTCTATAAGAAATCGATGTTTCGGGACACTTTAAAGTTAGGAGTGTATATAGTATAGTGTATAGGCTTCTAGGGCTAGCCGTGATTTTTATGATTCGTGCTAAAGAGAGTTTACTAAGGAGAGATGAAATTGTATTTTTCTTCGTGAGGAAACTTCCCGTTCTAATGATTTATTTATTGCAGCAATAAGTGTTATTAAAGCGAGCTTAAAGAGTGAATCTGACTGACAACGTAGACGCGTATCACTTTCACCAACATTAATAATCATTCTATTTCAGTTCCGTCATTTTGTCATAATTCTGAATGTAATTTAAAAAAATACTTTGAGTTTTTTTAATTCATTCTGTACAATAAAAACTAAACTTTTGATTGCTTCGTTCGACTACCTGTCTCACAATATGAGTTAGTTACTTGAATCGTCCATGACATGCTCAGTTGTCAGTGCGTTCAGCGTTCGCAAAAAATAATCGTGTAGTTTAGTTTCAGTAAAAAAACAGATTTTCTAAATGTCAATGCTCACGTACATTGGTACACTTTATTCACAAAGTGTTAACCAGAACAAAACTACGAGTTTTTGACAGATTACATCTGACAAATTGCACAACTGTTTGTGCACACCTTTGGTCAGTCAATTCGGTAATCAGTGGTCTCTTTTTCTCGCAAAAAGAGATTTGCTCAAAGATGTAGTGCAGATTTGGAAGAAGGTTAAATACGATTATCATCAGCTTCATCTAAAACTCTCTTGTCAGTATTTTCACGAGGTGGGTGCAAACGAGGAAAGCTTGGAGAGTTCAAAGAAACACAGGAAAAATAGGAAAGACTAACTAAAGAGAGATTTAGGACAAGGGGACACCCCCTGCATGTAAAACAAAATGTGTGTATAAAAGACATTGAAATTCATTGTACACTTTTGGGCCCTACCTTTTTGTACCAATTCTAATTAAACCTCTCAACACAAAATTTATACACCCTACCCACCCTCCTCTCTCTACGCTTTGTGATTAATTAAGGTCCGATCAGTTGAAGCTCAGGATGATGAGTCCTTTGTCCTACAAATTAAATTGAGAATTTAAAAGAAGGGACCTCCTACAGGTTCATTATTTGCATAACGCATCCGTAATGTGAGCATTCATGTCATGTAAAGTGATTTCAAGAGTTTCCCGTTCATATTTCAGGTTGACCATGCAAAATGGACTTTTACATGAAATTATTTTTTACCCAAAGTTTTAGAGTTTATAGACGCAGGCACACACGGTTGTTTGAGGTATGACGTCTAAATCATATCATTTGGAAAAGGAGGTCTTAAACGAGGATTACACATCTTTCGTTGCAATTTGCACATAAACGGGTGAAGTAATGAGGGTTTTAAATTTTATGAAACAACGGAATCTCATCACAAAACTTGACATTAATTTCCCTATTTGCCCTTTATCAAGCAAAGTGACCTATAACCCCTAATTTAGAAGGGTTTTAGTCTCTTTTTACGACCTTGTTCTTCTCACTCCTCCGAACATATCCACACTCAGCTTAATGTACCGTAAGATTGGTCGTCGTTTTATTTGCATTTTTTTCATGCAAACTTCTACTTATTGTTTCTTGTCGTGTGTATATGTGTGTGTGGAGTATCGTCTCCTACAGTAATGAACTACTAAGTAGTAAAGTGCAACGTAAATCTTGTTTGAACTTAAAGACTATCTTCTTCTCATTGTTGGAAGAATAGTACATTGTTTGTGTGTGTCTTTATCTCTTTTCCGATACATCTATAACCTTTATCGTTGCCAGATCCGGTGGGAATGTAAATGAGAATTGTTAAATGTAATCTTAAATGCTAATTTTTTGCATTTAAAACCTTATCATCATAAAGAAGATCTTGGGCAAATAGTAAATACACACACGCGAGCAAAGTAGAAAAAGATATCTCATAAAGATACATTCACATCAACTGCACAAAAGAAAAAACACTTCATTGTTGGCTTTTCTGAGTGATGTCTGTGTCTCCCAGTCGTGTGTGTGTGTGTCTGATTTTTTCCTCATTTTAATATCAAGTATACATTACACTTTGTTGCGAGGAATAAAATGATAATGCTTGGGTGACGGTTACTTGTATATATACATTGTTTGTCCCTGAGAAACATGCAATTTGGTCATGATGTGCATTTTAAACAAATAAACAATCGTGTAAAATGATCCTGCATTAGAGAATACGTGACACACTCCTCTAGGAGTCAGAAAAAGGTATGAATTTCATGAGATTTGTCTTTTCATTACGGTTTGTTTAGTGAGATCTTCATGGGCACAACCGCAAGAATTAGAGGCATTTACCACACGGAAATATTTTATAAGAGATGATGGAAGAGTAATTGTTTGAGTTGTCATTCATTTGTCCCTTCATTTGTAAGTTGAGACTCCCAACAGAGTGACAAGATAAGGTGGACATGTATGTGTTGGGTAGTTGGGTATCGTTTACAACTTGTTTGTAGTGGACAGATGCATCGGTGAATTACTTTCGAATTGTAAGAAGGATCAAAAGGTTATGTAAATGAACAACAAGGGAATGTTGGAAGAAATGGGGAGATTTAATTGAATTGTCTCTGCAAAACAATTTTAATTGTTCGTGTATCTATAAAACTAACGGGGAGGGAACTGTCAACAGCAATAAATTCATTTGGGAAGATGATATTATCTCTAGTACTTTCAGTGTGAGTTTGAGTTATAATGAAGATATCAAGTTGATTAAGTATTTTCAAGGTACCTTATTTTTCCATTTGGGTAGTGCCAAGAATGACTCCTTATCGGTGACGCTGCAAGCGAGAACACAAGCGTTCGCCCCGCGGTAATACGTTCGGGTTATGGCATCAAATTCCTCTTGACCTGTGAAAGTAGAGTTTTTGATTTTTAGATATGTTGAGAAATGAGTTGTTATCTCTATTGATTCATCAAAGTGAATTTCCCATCGACACCCATCATGTCATCCCATTTAGATAATTACGCACTTCTGCGTCCAAAGGGTTCCACCTCTTGTGTCATGTTGGTTGCTTATAAGCATCATAAATGAAAGACAGGAAAGTGTGTTTTTCATAAGAAACGTACCTGCAGTATCCCAAAGCATCAGTCTCACAGATTGGTCATCAATTGTCATGACCCTCTCTAGAAAGTCGACCCCAATCGTCTTCTTATAGTCGCGTGTGAATATTCCTCTGCAGAATCTCTGGATCATCGAAGACTTGCCGACTGAGCCATTGCCAACAATCACCACCTACACAAGGAATGCATAAGATGAATTGAAGTTCACACCTCCCCATCCATGTGTTATAGGGTTAATATGCAAATAAGAGTTTTATTAAAACCTCCGTGCAATATGCAGTATTTCCAACGTGTGGACCTTTTTCGTGAATTTATGCGCATTGTTTAAGGTTTGTATACTCCATCTCTGTGAACAATCGGACTACAATCCACTCAATCTGAACAATCGATATGGGACAATTAGGCCATTGGTAATCAAAGAAAGATGAGAATCATCTCCTTTAGTTGTTTCATCTCCAATCAATCGTCGCTTAGTTTATCAATTGCACAATCACCTCCGCCACTTTACCAGATGCTTATGCTTAATGCTTATCATACAATTCATAGATCTATTTTAACAATGCAGCCATGTCGAAGTCATCTTTCTTTGAGGCTTAATCAGCTCTCTTAAAGAGGTTTGCAGTTTGCACCTTTGGGTGGTTACATTTTTTTGTACTCCTCTCTCTTTCGGTGGAGCAATGAGTTGCAGAAAGAATCTTAAGAAGTGTAGATTGAGAGATTGATTAATGTCGAAATGACACTTAACACCCTCGAGATATATTTGAAACTTTTTGCCCACTTTGTCTCTTTCATATCGCTCCCACAAAAGCCTGCACACAGGCTGACGAGAAGGTAGTTTGTGACTTTTGATACTTAAGATACTGTTTCCTTTTTAAGTTAATGAGTGAAGAGGGGTGATGAATTGTCATTAACATGGTAATTCTGCAGGGTATCGTTTAACAGAAACTACCAAGTGTTTAAAGTTGTGTACATGATTAGTGATTGGCAAGGGAGTAGTTACACACATGCATCTCATGTCATATGGGCATTTTTCATCTCCGATTGTTAGCTTTTTTGCTCGTTTCTTAAGAAGGAAATGAACCCGTAGGTAGTTTTGAAAATGTATATTTTTCTCCGTATCACTTTTCTTATGACTGTCGTATGACTGTATTGGTAAATTGCTAAAAATGAAATTTCATTGAGTAGTTGACCTTACAAAAGAGCAAAAAGATAAATAGCCCCGTCGAACACCTCACGACATACAAAACACAACTTTTCTAACTTTCGTGTCGTGAGAGACGGCAAAATTGGTATTTTCTCTGGTATTTCTGTTGCTAAATATTGTTCCCGAGATTATTATAACGTCATAACACATGGAAGATTACTATGAATGGAACAAACAAGCAAATGCCTCGTCTTTATCGAATTCATCATGACGGTCATCATTCTTTCTTTACATTCAGTTTGAAAGTGTCCAACACGTATAATTATCACTATCAAAAGCCAGTAAATCCTCTTCTTTAGCCCAGAGACAGAAAGGAAAAGAATCCTCTCTGCCAAAAGCTTAGGTGAAGGATTCATCACCTAAAATCAAGATAAGCCTCGCCAAGCCTTTTCAAATGAACAATCAAAGTAAATACATGAAAGCGTGCAATTACAAAATTAAAATATAATGGTAGAGGCCAACTGTCAAGTTTAACGTGATTTTAGTCTTTTGTGTGATGTACCGAACATACTTTATTATTTGTATTCCGGTCAGACACTCGATATTCTGTTATCCTGTCAATTGTGTCAAAATATTTGAAAACAAATCCTTCGTGTGATAAGAACCTATAATAATATTAATTTTTAGGAAGAATAGGAGATTCATTGATAAAAGGAAATTAAATGTAGAGGCCTATGAATTTATTTGCAAGTATTACATTTAGACATGCGAAGATGAACAACTGTTTCTTTGAAAAAGAAAGGAAAGGTTCATATTATTCTGGGAGAGTATTGATTGATTTTTCAATGAGGTGTCGATTTCAAGGCGAATCTCATCAGAAAGACAAGAGACATTAGTCTCATCTCCAAACGGTTGACGGTGCATGTCTGTAATAACTTACAAAGAAGTACCGGCTGGTTTTTATGAAAGGAAAGTAATCTTAAACAAACCAATCCCTCCATTCATCACCGCGGATGATTTGGAACGCTGTAAGGAGTAATTAAAAATTTCATTTTTTGCGAGACCACTACTTAATAATCTCATAAAAATAAATCTTCTCTGATTAGAGGAGAAAAAGCGAGTATTCTTCGACCCAGGAGCGAAACTCTAGTAATGGTAAAGGTATTCGAGTAGGAGGAAAGGAGCTGTCAGCTTAAGCTCACAAATGTCATTAACTATATGCGAGGATTTTGTTGGGAGAATTATTAAAAAGGAACTCCCATTGACTTTTGAGTTTACGTGAGAGAGCTTTAATCTGCCGCAAGATATGTCTTCTCCTTTTTCCTAAGGAGTACTTAAATCATTCAGGACACTTCTGAGGCCTTGACCCTTCATTATCCTACAGTTTATTAATGCAGTGATCGTTAAAGGTAACATAGTTTAAAAATGGATGTATTTTTGTGATAAGTGACGGCTAGAGATTTTTGATACTTTTCAAAGTTTCTTGCAGTTTATGCTTGCTGAGTTTAAAAATTAAGACATGGATAGGTTAGCTGGTTGGAAAGGTTTCTTATTTTGTATGTTGAAATGTATTGAGCGTTCTGTGACAATACTATTTTGGGTACCGAGATGCTTAATGATTGAATAACCCTGACTGAAATATATAAAAGTTATTTATTAAATCTTGCTCTACTTTAAAGGATGTAGCTTAAAGTAAATATGCGACAGTTGTTGCTTCTTGATTAAAAGCTACATTGCCATTTGCATATGAAGAATTACGTAGATCCGTATGGATGATAAAGTAGATTCATCCAAGACTTTGCCTGGGCTGTATGCTAACTAAACACTTGAGATGAGCAGCGTTGCTTCCACCGTTTCTATCTGATTTTCTATACAATGAAAGAAAGAAATGAGAACAATAAGTCGGCAATAGGACCCACTCATCATCCATCTGTCTGACATGGTCTCGCAAAGCATTAGGAATTGAATCAAGTGAAAAAATCAGCTCATTGACAATACTGCTACAAATCTAATTCACACTTGCTCAACAACCGTTCCTTCATCTTTTATTTCTCCACAACAATGAGACCCTTATTGTTACACGGTTGTCTCTGTTCTGAGTTTGTATTTTTCCGATCGCACATCTTCGTGAGGTGCTACGGCAAGTCTCCTGTACGAGAGTGAGTAACGACTTCATCAAATTCCATCTAATCGCATTTCTTAGTTAATTTGCGAGCTACCTGTCTCACAGCTAACTACTGTAATGATGAATCACTTCCAGTTGAAGTAATAACCTTTATTTTGATACATGTGCTCGTGCAAATAAGTAGATCACACAGCCGTTGGTATCTTTTAATTGTGTGGAATCGGATGAAATCACTCATTCTGATATGACTGACTACCTGTAGTACCTGTGAATTCAAATGATACGAAATGTTTGAATACAAGAAACGTGGAATTAAACGCTCTATTTGGTGGCTCTACATATACTTATCACTTTTCTTCTCCGCATTAGAACGGAATTCCGTCTTAGAATTACCTGAATTACCTTCAGCGATTATCTCACTCGGATAATGATTAACATTTGAACATGCAAGAAGAGCTCCCATTAACAAATTGACTTTGTAGACTAATGATTGAGACCTACACAATCATATTTAGTCTACTTTTGCACAGGGAAAATTCAGATTAAGCCTAAGAATCACGACATGAAGATTCACATTGAGGCAGTTAGCACGCTGATTACTGAAGAGACTTTTAATGTGCTCTCATAATTTTTACAAGTTAAATTGTTACTTCATATAGTTTTGAATGAAGCCATTGTGTCGTGTACTTTTGTATCTTAAATCACTAGCGGAAGCGTGTAATTACGTACAAAATGTTTATTCAAGATTATCATGACTTTGTGAGTGGTTTGTGCTCTTTAAGTGTAATTTTAGGACAAAATGCGGAATTTATCTTTTGATTAAATGTGTAGAGTTCCATTTTGAAAGGTAGATTACTATGTCAAGCTATTCGAGCTTGGGCGATATTCATAAACAACAATGTAACCGTTCAAAACGATGTAAAAATGCAAAATATTTAACTATTAAAAGCTTTGAATCAAACGCCGAAATTCTCTCCCTCTCGCACATTGTTCCATAAAAATGTTCAAAACATTTTGATTAATTGTTAAGTGATTTTCATTTTTTGGTGAAAAACTACCCAAAACGATGCACAGAAAGTTTGGGCTAGTGCGAATACAATTACGATTAGGAATATTCTTCTCGTTCTACTTCTGTGCATTTCTTTTTAAGGTTTTTATCGAGAACTGCCTTTTGTGCTTTGTGAAGGAATTTTCATAATTTCATGAAACTCTGATGAACGAGAATTTCCTCATTCGCATAGCTTCTTCCTCGTGTGTCAGTTACAATAGGATTAATTGCAGTCAATTCGTCTTGTCCTAACAATCACAGAAAAATATTAAGGGAGAACATTATGACTATTGACTATTATTAGCACTGCCTTGCTAATCTAAAAATGTCGGTTAGTGGGTACTTTTCTATCAACAGAGTACAGAATTGCTCATTGGCAATTGGCACCTGCTGCACAAGTTAACTAGATTTAGCTGATGAGAACTCACACCATCCCTTCCTTTGGTTTGTGATGCTGTGAAGTATCATCATCGCTAAGCATTAAGTCCACTCCTCACTATTAAATTTCCTTTTTCTCTTCCATTGTACTCGTAGTATAATGGCTTTAATACAAGAATTTAAATTGTGCTTTGGCTGAGTTAAATAAATTATCAAGAGAGACTTGTGAAGTTGAGACTTTCTTCTTGTACTTGTAACCAGAAAGACACACACACATGCACGAGTAATGATAAAAGGAACTGAATTATGAATGTGAGAACATTATTATTACACCCATATAGGAGACAATTGGAGCCAAATGAATAAGAAATTATGTAAAAATGTTGAGGTCTTCAATTAAAACGGTTGAACAAGTGTTCAATTCACTTCCCGGTAGGATTTAATGAAGGCTGAGAGAAAGGACTATTAAATCAACACCCAGGACGATATTAATTTTAGTAATTAATAAGTGCAATATAAAACCGTAGGGATACTTTCTGATAAGACTTAATGTAAAATTCTTGTTCATATCAAATGTCACTACACCCGAGGGAGCTAGAAAGAAGTAATGAAGTAGAAAAAATAGAACTCTAAAAGCTTGTCAGTAGTAAAATGTGCAGATATACTTTTATATTCCCGTAAACACTTAATTCTATAATAATAAAACTTCGTATCAGTACTCATCACATCTAAAACGCCAATTTTGGTATGACGAATCAAGAATGAGGTGATAGTTAGTTGGTGGTGGTGGATAAATTGCATCTTGTAGAAACTCTCGGATGTTTTGGATGCGATGTTATTTATTTTATGCTCACGACTATAATTTCAATGAAAGCAACAAATCATTGTTTATGAGATGAAATGTCATTTTAATTTCAATTGTACTTTCCGTTCACCTCCCTTTCTGTGCAAACGACGGTTTTTATGCGACTGCCGTGTCATTTTATGGCTGACAGGAGGCTGAGGTTTGAAATGCAATGGGTTTCCATTCAAGGGCAAGGGAACGTGGGATTCTTTATAATGAAAAAAGTTAAAAATTGAAATACCACACTAAACAATTAATGATTTTTGTGCCACCATCGACCTAGGAGATAGAACCTTCAGTTCGGATGAAGTGTACGAGCGAGTGGCTGAGTCTACACGGTGAATAATACATTGTACATCTAACACAACAATGAAATACTTAGTAAACATCGATGTAAATGGCTTTTGCAGGATATTAATCATTGTAAAAATGTAAATTACACTCCTCCGCTGTATAGCCGAGAGGAAGGAGTTTCATGTTTCTGTAAAAAGAGTTTTCTACTGAAGCTGATGAACGGGTGAACCTCTAACCTGAGTTGGTAGAATGTATTGTTTTTTCCTTCGGATTCTTCTCTCCTGACTTAATATTTTAATAAGTACTGTGTAGTTTATGATGACCTCGTTGACTAGTTTTTAGAAGTGTGATAAATACTCTCTGCACCCCTCTGCGCTGTGTTGTTGATTGTCATTAATTACTGGTTATTCAAAGAGGCTCATAAATGCACCCATTTTGATATCATCATTACACCACATTAGCGTGAGAGTGAATAAAAGAGCTTGTCCAACTAATTCCTGCAAAAAGAGATCCACACTTGCAATTCTGCATTTTGCATTTGGGAAACGGAGTTTAAGCAAAATTGCATGAAAATGTCACCATTGTCACGAGACTTGTTATTAGAGTATCCTTAGCCAAAAACTTTCACTGTAAAAAATCACATCCGCTCTATAACTTTTCTCAAATGATGAGTGGTGAGTGGTGTGTTAAGTGGAAATTTAAATAAATTGTGTCCTACGTGCGCTTGCATGATTGCGCGTGACATTTTTTGCACACAGAGATTGCAGATTGCAGAAATTACGGGCTATGTAGTATTTAGTAATGTGTGAGTGCCAAATATTTGGATACTTTGCAAATGTTCTTGTGAATAATATTTAGTGCATGTTGCATGTTTGTCTTTAGATTTACGCTGACAAATAATTTCTTTAGTTAGAAAGATCCGAATATATCGCATGGAAATTCACAATCACAATTCAATCCATTATGTTATATTGAATGTAAAGATGACGAAATTGAATTTCAAAAAATCTTTGAGTAGAAACTGTAGAATGTAGAAAGTATGTTGAATATTTATCTTGGAAAACTCTGGTTGATAAGATTAATGAGGAACTAATAACTCTCGTCCTTATTTGGACACGTTTGCACGTATGCCGTTTCAAATCATAAGAAATTATTCAACCTGAAGAGTCTCTTCAGTCTCTTGAGAGTTTCTCGATCTGTACATTCTGCACAGAAAGTTTGAAATTCTTGAAGAAGTCACCCGAGCGGATCATAAATTGTTCCTGCGCATAACTTAGTCTCTCGTTAATTTAAGCAGGGCAAGTATTTAACTCTTCACATTAAATACATGAGTTTCGATAAGTACGACAGTATTTTATGGCAATGAAGGTAACGCTATATGGTATTTTTATGGGGTAAATTACCATATTTTTATGACAAGAGAGAGGAAGAGAATATCTCAGTGACAGGTGAGTGAGTTATTAAGGCACATTGGCAGTGTGGCCTGCGAAATGCTCTTACAGTGAATCCAAAAGGTCAGTCTACCATAAAAGCATTTCGTTTATGAGATCGAGGATTTTTGTGCGCGGGTGACCTGTGACCTTAAACCTACCTTAACAAAAAAGTAAATCTGAAAGCTGTTGACAATGATATATATCGTCGGCAGCAGTTAAGAGATTACTTTGTAGTGGAATTACTTGGTTTCCTTGAAAAAGCACTTGCAGCTCTTTTAGAAATATAAAATATAGCAATTTGCGATAAAAACAATTCCTTCATTCCTATCGATGCGACACTTACTTAGCATAAAGCCTAAAGTCTAGTGGGACAAATCAACTAATTTGGGTGAAGCACGGAGGACAGGAACCACAAGCATGTGTATGTTAATTGTGATATCCTTTTTTAAATCTGTTGAGATGACTGCGGCTTCTCAGTTCATTTACCACATACGGTTTGATTCAAGAGAAAAGATTGTATTAAAAGATATGCATTATTTTTGCTTGTCCACGTTAATTGAAATGAATTCACGCGTATACTCTCACAAATACGAGATATCTAATCACGCCAAATCACTTGTGAGTGAGTAAGCACTCGATTGAAATAAATTAAAAGTTAATTAGCCCACAATCATTCCAATTCCAAGTGGTGGTGCGAGTAAAGAATGCTTAAGAGGTCGCTAATGAATACACATGGCTTGGGTTTAAGGACTAGTGACTTCAGCACACACGGTGCACTTGAGATAGACAAGAGACCCAAGGCTTGATTATGCAACTACTGTGTCATGACATGACTGATGACGAAGGGGAGATAATAATAAGTACTCAAAGTGCAGACCAAATGAGTTTGATGCTGCTGCTGGTGATGCCTGTTTATACTTCGTATACTTTTGTATTATTATGAACACGATGATAGTATAGGTTCAGACTTGGGATCTCACGAAGTGACTTTTGCTTCAATTTTAAGTTCAGTGGCATTTGCTTATTTCTTGCATAAACTGGTTGGCTAATAAATTCTTCTGTATGCCAATGCACACGAATAAAATCCAAAACTTGTTGCAAAATCCTCTCACACTTATTTAATATAGAACTTTTAGTTGAGACAAAGGGCTTTTCACACTAATCCAACTGTGTGTAAGGGTCTCTCGACGTATCTCACATAATCATCGATACACTTACTCTTATTCACGCAAGTTTGTGGAGAAAAACAAAGTGCCAGAGATACTTAATGAGAATGATGTTAATTTGTAGATTAAACTGTGCGTACCTTCATGGCGATTTCAAAATCATCAAAGCACATCATCATATCCTTCATTTTGTTGTCCAAAGACAAGTCTTCTTTTGGGTACAAACAGGTCCTCAGATCGTCTTCAAGAGACCAGGCACTTTTCACCAAAACCATCAGTTCTTTAAGGCAGTTTCTTTTTCACTGTTTTTCATGGTTCATAACACTTTGATGGGTATACTGCTTTTTTGCTTGGGTATTTAGTAAAATTAGCTTTTAGCGTGGCATTGGTTCCGTTTGATTCTGTATTGTGTAGGCACAAAGATTTGGACTTGGAAAACAGGTGGAAGTTTACAGAAGATTGCTGCAGGCAGGTCTGCTGGCTTTTGTGCAGAGATTAGCGTGCCAAAATAGATGCACACCAGTTACACGTTGGGATTGAGGGTGGAGTATAAAATGCCGTAAATGTATTGGTTTTTGTAGTGTAATTAAAGATGAGACTGACACTGAACCACAAAAGAAGATCACCCAACTGAGAAGTCACGACATTTTCATACGAAACGGAGTTTCCATTTACCCGAACCAATTATTTATTTGTGTTTGTCTCCCTTCAGAAGATGTACTAACGGGTTTGGTTTTATTGGAAGAAAAAGATGAGTGAAAAATGGGATGTCAGATGACACACAGAAGTAGTTTAAGGATCAAAGTTTAATAATAACGATAGACAAATTTTGAGGTGAGTTTATGGAAATGCACAAACAACACTGTAGGTTATTAAAGTTTTGATATTTGATACCAAAGTGAATCTCTGGTTCACCGAAATCTTAAAGAGTTTATAGTTGTTGTAACTGTTTTACCTCGTAAACTTTGATTTCGCTCTAGTTGGTTCTTCTCCCTCTCTGAAATAATAATAAGTTATAAGTTCGTATCCGTAATTAAAAGTGTTGTTGGCAGGAACAGGAGAGTTAGGAAAGGTGTAATGTACTATTGCTTCCGTTCCCAGGAAGAACAACTTTTGCAGGAGACTGTTGAGGTTTAAACTCCCTTGCGAATGATGAAAGGGCATGAAAGGATGTCTGTATTTACGCAAGTTTTGCGTATAGGTAGTAAAGGATTGAAATTACAAACGAGACTGACTAACAAGAAGACTATGTGTATTTCTTATGGGAGGAATCCAGATGAGTGTCGTTGGATTGTTGGATAGTTGGATGGCTGTGTACGAAGGAGAGTACCATTTCTTCGTACATGAGAAACTTCATGCAGCAAGTGTACAGATGCGTTGTGTTCATCTAAATAAAATCCACCCCGTAAGCAATTTTGCTAGTGTATTGTTGATGTGGTTTTATCATCGTTAGCTTAGTATTGTTGGCGATTCCCCGTAGATTTGTACTTGGCGTGGGTCTTTTTATTCTGAAAGAAGCAAGCGGGGAAGATGATGATGTTCGTGGTATGAAATGTGCGATCCATAAAAACTCTCAGGTAGTTTTGGGTTTACATGCTGGCCTTGCTAATTCTTGGTATGAAGACTCCAAACGAATTGATTGATTTGTGTGCATAGTGCATTATCATGAACTTCCTTCCGACTGTCTGTTTTCCAAGAGGTGATTTTTGAGTGGAAATTGATTGCTCTGTAAGAAGTGGAAGGTCAAGAAAGGTCGTTGCTTTAAAAAATGGATAATCGCGGAGTTTGATGAGTTTATTAGAACTTGTGGGTTGGGAGAATTGTATAATGGTTTAGTTTAGATAAGACAGAAAGATGCTTCGAAGTTAATATTTGATTCCCACAGGGTTGCGGTCGTCTTACACATGCACCTCTGACAGTTTAGGTACACAACAATAAAATATTATACCTGGGAGACAAAGGTCTGTGCTTTGTGAGAAACAGTTTTTGTTGATCCTTTGGTGTATTATGATGCAAATTAAATTATGAGTGGGCCAATTGAAATCATAATGGAGGCATGAGAACGTCTTTACACACACGATTTATGAGAGCATGAAAGTAAAAGCCACTCCAATTAACAATCTAGACAGATCTGTCTTTAAAGGTTCACATGAAATGGAGAATGGTATCCGGTTTAAATGGACATACCAGTTTGCAGGAATTCCAATAAAAACTGTAGTTTGTATTCTTTGTATAGTCATTCAAGGTAAAGCATTATGGAATGTGGAAATGGTTAATCGGTATCTGAATCAAAGGAGGAAATTTAGTGTCAAGAAAGTCATTACATTAAAATTACGCTGAGGGATGTCATTACCTCCTACCGTCCTACCTGCTTGGGACCTGCGATAGGTGAGAAGGTGGTGCAGGAGCTTTTACTGCGAAACTATCAGAATTAATCCGATCCTTATACAGAATCCCAATTATAAAAGAACATTATTAGAGGTTAACTCATATCGCACAGGATTTCTGCATGTCTAAATGTTTAAATGTCTACCTACCAACCCTCCTGCCTGTTTTGTACGAGGAAATAACCTACTCGAACTCCTGAACTGGAGATCGTGCAGGTATACGGCATTCACAGAAGTAGACAAAATAAACATGAAATATGAAGGAATTTAGTGAGACACGTAATACTTAATGTGAAATATGACACCTTCCTCCTCAGAGAGAAGAGGTGTAAGCGTCTATAATTACGTTAAAATATCTCTTTGTATTACTTCATCCGTGTCAAATGACTAAAAACACGAGTTAGTGAAGGTTACTTGTGTAGTTTGTTGTGTGGAACAAAATAGCTCTCATTTAAAGCAAATGTATTTAGTCACATAGCAATTTATCGGATTTGGCAGTTCTATACACTGTACGAATCCTGAGAGAGATTCTGTACAACCCACCACCTTGCTACTATCACGACTCCTCTAAATACTTTCCGTGTCTACAAAGAAGATCCGTAAGAAAGTGCGATTCCGGTATAAAGAAAGACTCATTATTATTGTGTTCATACACACACACACACATCATATCCTTCTTGAAACGCTCAATCTGAAGGATCTTCTGTTAAGAAACAAGAAATCAACAACCCGTGCAAGCAATTTTTTGCCAACAACCCCCGAGCATCTTTCATTCTGTGTGCCTCACCTGTGCATGATTACGGCAATTCATCCGTCCATCTAAATACCCATCTCTATAAACAAGCGTATCGTCATACACACACGGGATTCCTCCTTCCTAACTGGCTCTATTTCCCCTGATCTCTTATCGTCACCAACTTCTGGAGGAGTTCAACATCCTTCTATGCCTTCAACTCTAACCACTTCACTCGTACTTTCTTAATTCTTCACCACTACAGAGCAGCATAATAATTTGTAGTGTAATTACTCTGGGAGTATTTAGCATTTAGACTTCAATTATTAGACTCTCACTCACTCAGGTACAATGGAAGATTTACAGGTGGATGATAAGGTTGTTCAATAACCCAAAACTTTTATTATTGTAGTTTGTAATCTGTGTTCAATTTGTTATCATGATCAGTCACTGTTTCATGCCCGATGGACTCATACAACCAAAGGTGACAAGGGCAAGTCAAGTGTGAGATGCAGACTGATCATGTTGGGTGATATACTGATGTGTACATTGATGTAATTTTAGGTAGAGAGTCTATTAGGATGGAGGATGAAAGTATTGTGAATTATCCATTGAGCTATTAATATCTGATTACATATGTGTGAATGATTGATGAGATGTCATTCAAGATTGATAAGGAGCTGTAGGCTT
>JAQGAB010000253.1:0-33722 GCA_034696565.1 Isotomurus graminis | reverse complement strand
ATTACATTGAGTCTTGTGGTGGTTGGAGGTGCTGCGTATGTATTTTTTGGGTTACTGTTTGGCGTCTCTGCAAATATTTGGGTTCGTTCTTCTGGGTTTTTGCAAGAATGTCGGTTTTCTTTGGTATCAAAAAAGAATATTAAATGCAAAAGAAGCAATTCTTCCTGCAGGTCCAAGATTTTCATCTCGTGAACCGATTGAGGGACGCTGAGCCCCAGGGCCCTGGAAGGGTCATCGGGTGACCTTTCGTCAACTGTCACAAGGAGTTTGAACTCTTCTTTTGTTTTAGGGTCCACGTAGAACGTGTAGGGAATCTGGAAGGCTCCAGTGACGAGGGGATTCCCCGGGTTGATTGAGACTTGGGGGAATCTTCTAAGGAGGAAGTGTTCGGGACTCGTCTTCCAAATGGAAATGCTTACGTTCTTCTCCTTTTGAAAGAGTCTCCTTTGTTTGTCCAGGACGACCACACTGAACTCCACAGTGTCTCCCTGAACGTACTCATAAGCTGGTTTATCCAGATGGATGAGGATAGTTGATTTCCTGAGGTCCACTTCCAACTTGTGCAGCGTCTCCTCCTCCAGGTGGGGCGGGTGGGGGTGGTTCACGTGGAAGGAGCGAGTCCGGAGAGCAAAGGGGCCAAGTGAGACGTTTCTTGGAATCTCCAGCCGCACCTCCTTCTTACCCCCACCACCCGGACCAACGTCTTTCGAGTCTACAGATGAAACAGTGTTGTTATTGAGTTGGTTGAGAATGTCAAAGGACAATCGGAAGGATCCAGAGGGGGAGGAGCTTCGTGTGGTCAGGACAAAGGTCAAGTTTTCATTGGACGGATAAATGGCGTGATGTTAAAACTGTAGGAGAGGTCACTTTCGGGGTACCCTGAGACTCCACCCAGCAGCAGATTGAAGAACAACCCAGAGAGATTCACGACAAGCAGCATGGCTGGTGTTTATGGACAAACTAAAAGATCGAGAGAGTCTCCTCACCTGAGGATGGTTGATGGTTACCTGGAGCTTCCAAATAACGAGCTAAAGAAGTTGAAAGTCATGCCCATCAGCTTCACCAAGTGGATTAAGCAAATTCTTGCCTTCTCATCTTGTGTCCTTTGTGTTTAAGGAGTTCGTCTCTGTCAATATAAACTGCGTTTTGCTTTAGAAAACCTCCACTGTGGAGGTACCCGCAATAACAAAAAATGTTTTATTAAGTGATTCACTACTCGACAGAATCATCATATTTCACTATTATAAAAGGTTAACAATACACCAAACCCACCTCCGTTCTTTCATTCCAAAATATTCGCAGTTTCTTTATTCTCCTTTATCAAACCACCTGCATACTCCTTTAAAGATTTAAGTAGAAGATTTTCCCTTCAGGCAAAGAACAGAATTAATCAACCTGATAATTTAAGTCATTATTTCACATTCTCCCATTTCACCAGTGGCATTGTTATGTGATGTTTGGCAGTCAACCAAACCGTCAGTAGTTCGGTTTGGTGGTATGCTACAATTGCTGGAGGACATAAAAGATGCACTCCAACCTCGAGCATTTAAAGAAGATGCTCTCGTATCTTCCTATTCCTCTCATAATTCAGCAGTCTACATAATAAAGTGTTTTTCTTCAGTTCATTTATTTAGTTGATTTAATGCACCCCTTCCATTTATAACAACCAATCTCCTAACTACTTTACAAACTATTTTCCATTCATTTCTGAATTATCGATAATATACAGACAGACGGATTGTGTTACATACTCCCATATGCACGAGTGATCTATGCAAAACGAGATGTTACGAGACATTATTGCAGTTGCAACTACTAGTTTTTATTTAAACACAACAAGTGTCTTTCTAGTATACACCTTTTGCTACAGTGCACATTCACTCTTCATGTATTTACTCAAAAGTGCATATGGACCGCTACATCTTCTTAAAAAAGCTTAATTTGGGTGCCAATATTCACATATTTAACAAAAATAACGCCATTCCTAGAAAACTTATTTCATTTTTAGCATGATTAATACAACATCTACGAATCCATAGAATCAGAAATTAACTCTCAACAACTACACGATCACGCAAGTAAATCTCTTTTAAATAACGACTACAACAAACAGGGGAGAAACAATTTTACGTGACACATGGAACAAATTTTGTTCATATTTTATTATCTCTAGGCTTATAAAGTTTATACAATTTAAACAGAGTTTTAACACGCACACTTAAATACTCTACTAATCGGTTATAGTTGTATAGCTGACTGCAATGACTGACTGGTCAATTGAGTCTGCACATGAATATTCACTTGAAAAGATGTGGGCCTTCGTTTTCTTGAATACTTTCATTTATTTACAATAACTGCCGGAAGCTGCTTCACAATTGAGCGAAAATGCGATTCTTTCTCCCAGTTAAATAGAACGAGTGGTTTGAATGAGGTTCCTTTCTACGAAATCAAGTAAGCTTACAAAGCATTAAATGCACCCACAGAAATGTTTTATGCTACCAAACTAACTGAAGCATTTTATTCTAAGCTCAGTGTACAAGCAGACATGTCATCTACATTAGCAATTGTCTGTGTCACCTGCTTTCTGCTTGGAAATGTGGCTTCCTCCTCCAGCAATCTTAAATATTACTTCATACTCTCTCCAACAATTTGGCCCAACTCCACCCTGGCCTTTCAGCTCATCACGAACAACAAGTCTCCCTCAGATTCATTTCTCATGTCATTCTCTGTCCTAGACATCCAGAACAACAGGACAATCGCGTCAGCTGAGTCCAAAGTACCACCGCGTGGCCGCGAATGGGTTGAAGAAGTAACTCTGAATATTTCTCAGGCTATCTCAATTCGTCCGTACGCCCTGCGCACTCGTTCATTCCGGATCCTCAATGGCTCGCCGGAGCTTGTCAAGGAAACATTCCACAAGATTCGCGGGGACCTCAGGAACTCCATCATCCTCATCCTTCTGGACAAACCGAGTGATGAATACGTCGCTACAGATCCAGTCCACTTCCTCGTCCTCAACCGACAATGGAAGCCTTTCAACATCGAGAAGAACGTGAGTATTTACATTGCGAAAAAACATGGTTTACATGATATTTTGCTCAAACGCTGGACCTCTGTGACAATCCGCCCGGAGAAGCCCTTTGTCAGTGGGGAATTCATCATTCCCGTAGCTGTCGCATCCGACCCATGTGAGCCCTTAGAGTTAAAAATCCTGGTGATCCTCGACGAAAGGTTGGACGATGACCCTACTCACCTGGATGGCCTAACTCCCCTTGTTCGATTATATCCTTATTCAATAGTCCTGAGTAAAGAATTGTTCTATTCACATGCAATCCAATCCATCGTCACCAGAACAACATATAAACCCCGAACAATGAATCTAGCCACGTCCATTACTCCACCGTTCGTCACTTTGAAGAATCCAGTGTTCATTGTGGAGGCCAACGCTACAAACAGCTTTGGATATCCAGTCAAGTCTGGCGCCTGCAAAGTTCAAGATCAAATCAATGACAGTTGTGCAATTGCTGCGCTTCGGAAGGTATCATTTACTGAGGGAAGAATTTCGTTTAAAATCAACTCCACTCAGCTGATCCACACGAAGTGCTTGGAGGAGATTTTCAACAGGAACTTATCCTTCTGCTTCAAAATAAGCTTAAAATGCCGAGACAAGGAATTACAAGAAGAGACCCCAAAAGGGACATCTTATCAGGTTTGTCTGACTGAAACGGAGTTTCTCATTTCCCACATGTTCATCAATGCCCCATTTCCAACACTTCTGTTCAAAGTGACTGGAAACAACTGGCGTCCTTTAAAGGAGAAGGACACTGCAGGGACTTCCTTGCAAGTGTCGTACGTGTTTAAAAACAAATCGAAAGTGAGTGTCAATAAACCGGTTTTTTATGGAGGAGTTGCTGAACACTCTTCATTCCATTGTGGACAATCCTGAGGTTTCGCACTTGCAAGTCACGTTCAAAGACTTGACGCTTAATATCTCTAAATGCGACGGATGTCTTGAGAAAGTTACCACCGGTAGACGTAAAAGCTGGTTGACCTCTCCACCATTCGAGTCACAAACTGATGTCGTCGCGGGACAATCCGTGGAAATTGCAGTGCCATCGGAACTTCCATACACCCATTACCGCATTATCCTCACAAACACACTCGGGGAACAGAAGGATACGTTGCGGCCACTCAATATTTCCAGAAAAACTTCCTCTAAATTTGTGACCTTCGTTACTTTCCTCGTCCCTCAAGATACCCAAACTGTGTACATTAACTACGATATATTCCTGACTGTTTTCCGTCCGCCTTTGCCTCCAGTTCAACTGCACGACGCTTTCAGAACAGAACTACTCGTCTCCCCTCCGTATGATACTGGATGTCTTAAAGTGTTTGGAATTATCTTTATCTCACTGCAGACTAAGCTGCCAGTTTTAAATTTCGACATCAGGAAAAAGTGCAGAATTGGAAATCCTCATGACCACGAATCTTGCGAATCACTTCATCCTAGAAATATTTGGAAACCCGCAATCCCTAAAGCCTTGAGGCCTCATAGCTATGAAAACAGCGAGGGTAAAGGTCAAGGGCAGTTGCATTTGGATGCAGATTCTCAGCCGTGTGTCAACGGGTGGCTCTTTAATTCTTCATTGAAATCCTCAGATGCACTTTCAATTTGCGCATCGATACCACTGGGCTTGTCAAAAAAGCAGAAAGTGTATGGAATTCTCATAGACGACATTCACGGAATCCGAATGACCCAGTCAGTTACCTTTGATCCCAAACCGTTGTTTTTACTTCACACGCATTCTCGGTCCTCTATATACCCTCAGATTAAACGGTATACTCTCATAAACAACTCAAACTCAACAATTACCCAAGTCAACTTCCATCAGACCGACCTAAGCAACCTTATCGTCTTCGACGATTTCCCGGGTGGCAAACAAAATTTTACCCGCAATTCCTGCATCCTGCCTCATTCATTTGACCAGTTTGAAAGATCATACATTATAAACAGAATTAACATCAACTACTGGTCATGTCCCACTCCTAACATTATAGTGGTCGCTTCATTCGATGGGGGTTACGCTGTAGACCAAACGGCCTTCCAATATCCATACAATACACGCTATAATTAATCGGTGTCTCTAATGCCAAACTTAGAGGACAATGTTTCGTCGCTTGTTGTAAAATTTAACGCTTTCTATTAAAATACTAATTAATTTGTTCCGAGAGTCCTACGCTTCTGGTTGCTACCACCCGTTTCCTTAAATAATTGTCAAAAGGTATTTATTTCTTTATGTTTGGACGAAGAAACACGCATAGTACATTTGACACAAAACACGTCTTGACAATGAAATCGAATTAAAGCGGATGTGGGAAGTAAAGAAGCCACTGTTTCGTTGTAAATGTATCAAAACTACGAACAGTTTTTCAACGAACTGCCTAAATTCCTACTACTGTTCGGTCTCAAACAAAGCAATAACTTTTAATTGTCCTAGCAAACCGAGCAAAATGATCACTCACACAAACTTTCAGCTTAGCACACTAACTCCAAAAAGCGTAGGTTCAAAATTTAAAAGACTAAACAACAAGCTTAAAACTACTGCTGACCCATGTGCCATGGTACCGCTTTTGCTTACAAGATTCTTAAAGAATTACGAGCTGTTAAGGACGTTAACACATATTATTAACCGCTGTTTTTCAGAAAAAATATTTCCAAGCATGCTAAAATTAAGCAGAATTACTACTATCCCTAAGTGCAAACATCCTAAGCAGCCTGGTGATTTTCGTCCTGTATCCGTGAAACCTTGTCTTCAATATTCTATACCCCGGTCAGTTTGGTTTCTGTCCAAAGCAATCCTGCGAGGGTCATGTGTGCATCCTGGTTTCGCTCGATCTTGCCAGAGCCTTTGACACTATAGTACGCGAATTTCTTTTTAAATAAATTCCAGTGGTACGGAATCGATCCTGACTGGTTTCGATCATATTTAACATACAGGTGTCAGGTTGTAAAAGATGAGAATAGCGAGCTTTTAGAAGTCAAGTTCGCGATACGAGGAGTTCCTCAGGGGGATAATAACTCGACCATTCTTTTCTCACTGTACATTAACGATCTACCGTTAGTTGTAAGACACTGTATCTGCATTCTTTTTGCAGACGCCACGCAATTATGCATTTTAGGAGACCCGAGACACTTAAGACAGTTAATTGACAAGCTCGAAAATGACCTTATTGACGTAGCACGCTGGATGAAAGAAAATAAACTTGAGGTAAATGTTTCCAAAATACAAATTATTAGTACTGTCAGTAGTGGCGATACTCTGAGGAGTCTCGGTTTGAATTTTGACTCAAAGCTCTCGTGGTACAACCATATAAATAAATTGTCCAGAACTTACCACCTCACCGCTTGAGCTCTTTTTCCTGTTCGCTTTGTTCTCTCTGAAAACAACTTTGTCAGACTTTTAAATGCATGTCTTATTTCAAAACTTAACTACATTTGTTCCATTTGGGGTACAGCTTTAAATGTAAACCTTAAAATCCTTGAGACTAACCTACGTAAAACCGCAAGGACTTTTTCCAGTCTTTCGTATTGTGTCCTAGTGCGGGAGATGAAACGAAATGATCTCAAGTGGCTGTTTCCCGAAAAAAATTACACCTAATTTCTCCTCAGTTTTTTCTATAGCGTACCAGTTAGTCGCTGTATTCCGTTTTTAACAATACACTACATTTTAACACTACCCAGCATGACCATAACACCAGACGAAACTTTGTACGATCTAGTAATAAGCCCCTAAACAAAATTAGTGAGCGATGTTAAGAATTTACTGCATGCAAGCTATGGAATAATTTTGTTTTAAACAATGTTAACTTTAACATAGCAGCTACATTTAGAAATAAGTTGAAAAAACATTTGTTAACCCTCTAAGCTTCTTCATTTCGCCTTTTATGGTATTGTAATATTATTTTTGTAATTTTGAAAACTTACTATTTTACATCCAATTTTCAATTACATTGTGTAAATTTTAAAAATATCCTGACACTACATTTATATTTATACTTAAAATACCACTACATTGTTCTCTTTATACTTTCTCTGTCAAACATAATGAGATCGCAAGAGCAGGTTTGATTGTAATAAACTTAAACTTGATGTAACGAAACATCTGTATTATTGTTTTTGTATGAAAGTAGTTCGAGAACAGCAGACTTACATACAAACGTTGATAAATTATTCTCGTGATGTTTATTGTTACGCGATAGGTATTTTCCACCCACAAGAAAGTTAAGTAAGAAAGACCGAATCATAAGAGGTAACCCGATACAGCATTGATAACAGCGTTCCTCGTTAAAAAGTATTATATGGTTACTTTGGGAGATAACGACTTCTACCCGAATATCTACTCTCGCTACACAATTATTATTACTCTACGTAAGAAATGGGGGTGGGGAAACTCACAAAGATTAATATTCACACTGGTTTATTGCCTATAGCACAGACACACAACCGCTAAAATCGGACCTGAAATCGGAGACGCTGCGCTGTCGCTCCTCTCTATCACACTTTCATAATTTTACAGATTTCAAAACACATGGCAACATTCAATTCACACTTTTCAATTATTCTGCTTAAAATACTCTGATTTACAACAGTTACTGAAGAACATTGACTACCAGGCTAACCATCGATCCCAGGAAACCTAGCGTTATGACTGATTTGGGTAAAGATGGTTGCCTCACTGGGAATTGCTGTAGAGATTTTTGGATGTTTACTAACGTTCGCACGTTAATACTGTCCCAATAAAGTTCCTCGACCGTAACAGCCACAAATTCGTCGAAGGTCGTTGTATAATGCTATTTTAATATTTATTTATTTTGTTTATCTGCCACATGTACTGTTACACCTCCACCCTAAAACCTCTATTCAGAGTTACTGGAAGTAGTCGGCGTCCGTTGAAGGAGCGGATATCAAATGGACTTTCTAAAATTTATGTAAACGTACGAGTTTAACAACAGTTAAAAATGCGTTAGATACCAATTGTGTGTTTGTGAGCTGAATGTTTTGGATAAAAATAAAGGAACAAAACGCTACAATAATTGTCATTCAGCTTAAGCTTCACGAGTAATGAAAGAGTCGTCCATAATTCTCTACAGAATAACGAAACTTCCGCAAGTACCTCGTTCAATTCCACTTTTTTTGGTTTATGCCTGAAACATGTTAAATGTACTTTGCACAAATAAGTAAGAATTATATTTATAACCTTCACATGAATTACACAGACTGATCGATTTAATTATTCTGAAGAGTCAACTAAATTACGTCTGTTATATTCCCTTACTGACATAAAGCTCAGTACACCGAAATTTAAAGCATTAGAAGTTAAACTTTGCATTTTAGGAAACAATCCTTATTATTTAAGTTTATTATTTCAGAAACAACGGATAACAACACACACAAGTAAATAGACATTTTGCTGAACGCTTTAGCTACATAGGATGAGTATATTCTTTCCAAATGAGCCGAAAGTTTGTGGAGAAAAAATTAAAGTGTTTAACCAGAGAACGTTTTGAGTTCAGGTTTCCTCGACAGTAAAAACACCTTTTGATAAGTTAAATGCGACCATTTGCCACATTTCAGTGGAATTTGTAAAAGAGCTAAGCATTCTACCACCACTACACCTCCTTTTCTTGGCATTTTGCTAATAACAATTCGTAGACCCAGTAGTGTATTATAGAATGTAGCGCTGTAATCTCGTGGGGACACGCAAACCAACGATTTGTTTGAACAGCTTCCAGTCAGGTCGATCGAAAAACCATTTTCTTAAACATTCCACGCAACACCGCTTTATCCTGGAAAAGTACTTTGCACGGTCTACGTAAATAATTTCCATACAAGGAAAAATTGCCTCTATGTGAAATAAACAAACACCAATACCAACCAATGTGGCGTAAATGAAAAAGATTGTTGACAAATTGCCTCCCAAGTTGGCCTTCTTCACTTTCTCTATTTCCCCGGATTTGATTCTGGTCGAATTTGCTTCCTTTTCACGCTGAACTGCGTAAGTATTCAAAGTTTCTACATTTCTTATTAAGGGACCCCATTTCTCATTTATCCCTGACGTAATGAGCGACGCCAGACGATTGTAAATGTTTAAATCCCTAATTCTATGCAAAAGCCATCCCGATTGTCTTCGCCACATAATTTCTTTTCCGATGTAAACGTTTTTGGTATGAGTCCCTCTTGTTTTCAAAAGACTTTTCGAATGTTCCAGTTGCCTTGACCACCCAATATACGCAAAATTGTCACAATTGAACAACTTAGCATCAAAGTTCCAGTTACTACAATTGCTGCGTCTTAGGTGACTGTCAATTTTCTCTGCATTATTAGCCATCGCTCTGAGCGACATAGGAAGTGCGGATTTTTCCTCTTCACGAGAAAATAGGAGCCTGCGATAAAGTAGAAACCAAAATTCGTTACCAGGTTTATATTTTATTTGATCATTTTCTTCAATTTTTGCTCCCATCCCCTTCGAGCAAATCTGGAAATGTGCTGCGTCCAGTTGCGAAAAGTTTTCGAAAGGAATGGGAGCAAGTGGCGCCACAAGAGCGTTGATGTTTTCTCCTTTGTATGCGTTCGTCAGAACCAACGCCATCATTATAGCTGCGCCGTTTAGCCAGAAGAGACTTGTCTTCCTGCATGGATTCACAAGCTGTCTGCTTCCTTGCTCGAGGACCAACGAGACACCCGTTACAAAAACATCATTTAAGCGTCCGTTGATAAAACAGCTCAATACGCAGCTGCCAATAAGGAACAAAACTCCCATCCACGACATCGTGTCATAAGGTGACAAGTACATTTTCCACTGAACTTTCATGTTCTTAACCCTTCCACAGCTAATGAATGTAAATTCCTCGTTCCGTCTAATCAAAGCCAACATCCCGTTTAGATTTACGACTTGGGTTCTCAATATGACCGCATTTTCGCCACCACTTGAGTAACTAATTTCCGTTACATTTTTAAAGACTGCACTTGCAAGTGCTCCGTCCACAGCGTACTCGTTGATGTTACGCGATCTGTAAAGGGACGGCCTAAGATTCCGTATGATTGACTTCTGCTTGGAGTCTTTAAACATCGAAGTCAAAACAACAATCGCCTCAGGATCAGGTTCATCGAAACTTCTAGCGTAATTTAATTCGTTTGTTTCGACCGTGGAGAATATTTGGGACGAGAGATTCTTCCACATTTCAAAGAAATCCGCCGATTTGCGAGGCCATGTGATATGGATGGGGTTCGAAGGTTTTGCTGAGTCGTATGTGTGAATTCCATAAACTTTATGTATCGAAGTCATCTCCACAGGGTTCGTTCCGGTCTCCAGCGCAAGGTGTAAAGTAAAGGGGACATACCCACTGAATATTAAGTCTGTTTTATCTTGAAATGATTCGAATTCTCTATTTAGACGCAGAAATCTCAGTCTCCGAGAGTTTTGTGAAAAAACGTGAAACACTATTGTAGGTAAGGTGACTTTTGAACGTGGAAACATTATCAATGGTATAATATCTTCTTTTTTAAACATGAAATTATTGCTAGAAACAGCGCCGGTATATCCTCTCCAGGGATACATCCAATGCGGATTCCTCATGAATTCATACGTCCACTGCTCTTTGCATAGCCTCTTTCCATTAGCTGTTGTGTCTTCTGGGTGGAACAAATCCACTTCAACGGAACAACACCATTTGGCCCTTGTCGAATAATCGGATTCTTTGTCGAATTTTGTTTTACTTTGCTCAGTTCTGATTTTGTGCTTTAACAAACTATCATTGCGGTTTCGTTTTGTTGAGTAGTAAGTTGAAATTGACTTTTCAGAAGCTTTCCCATCTTCAGTGTACCATATTGCAGTGTTTGTAAATCGCATGTGAACCAACGGGACTTCCACGTCGGGGATGTCGATTCCTTGAAAGTTGTAGATTCGTATGAGACAATTTGGGGCCTTTTGCAAGATTGAGCCTAGGTTAGTTAGAGTAGTTGGGTAAGTTCCTTCTGACGGAAGTTTCGGCTCGGCTTCAAGTATTCGGCGGCCTTCTTGCCAAGTGCACTCTGCTTTGCGAAGATCTTCAACATGCCCAGTTCTTGCTATTGTTTCTAAGGAACTCACTATGAAGAATGTTCTTATACTAGTTATGGTATTCATACCTTACTCAGTTCCGATAGGTCCCTCGCATCGACAACAGATGTTCGGTAATCTATAGCAACAAAGCTTGCCAGTCGCACTACGAGAAATACGATGAAACTATTGTGTGCTGTTTATTATAAAATTTGTAAATAAATCTACTTTACAGTTGATTCTTAGTTTTTGCAGCAAACGTTTAAATTTTGCCGACCTCAGCTGCTGGTGTTGGGAAGCTTAAAACATAAATATGAGTGTACACGAGCAACGAGTGTTAATTCTAGTTTAGCGCACTACATGTTAATTTATTTAATCCCTCTTCTTAATACTATAAAATTAATCTTACTTAATACCGTGTTAAACATGAGTGCTTTCTTCCTTAGATTACCAAATTATCAATACTTTTGGGTTAAAATGTTCACACCTTGTTTAATTTTGTTTTTGTCTAAACGCCCCTCAAACTGACCCAAGATATGCTATGTAATAAAACTACGCGTGACTGTATTTTTCTCATTGCGCTTTGCGTTTTTTCCCCTTTGACAAAACGTGGGTAATAATGTAGTAATTTTAAAGACGTCAGGCTTTATTGAGCGTGGACATACTTATCCGTTAAAGTCTGAAGAACTCTTAGAAATGAATAAAATAAAAGTTATAATTCTAGGAATGACTGCAGGTATGTCTAAGACTAGGGATAAAAAGGCTGTGTAATGCACCTTTACAATTTTTGATATTTTCCCGATGGTTAAATTTGGCACTCGTATTTAGTCATCTAAAATCTGACTTCAACAAATACAAAGTAAATTGGTTTTCTGTCAGAGGTAAAACTAAATAATCGAAAACTCCAACTAAACTTTAAGACATCATGAAGTACCACAAGAGGATTTTAAATTATAGAAATGTCGTAGCGAACCGTGTTACAATATTTATGAACATCACTTAGCAAAATTATTATAATCCCGAATGTAGAATGCAGTATGTTCCATCGCTAAACACAATATTTCTTTACTCATACTCTTAAAGAACCTCTGTTCATTAATGATTTAGCAATTAAAACTCAATGCTTGTTTTAGATAATATCAGTAATGTGAATATTCATTTAAATATTTAGTCCTCATCCGGAACAAATACTTACTTCAAGCTGCTTTGTTGTGTCCAGGGAACTGGCAACGGCAACCAGCTAACAAATAAAGTATTTTGACCCCCCTTAAGAAGACACTAACGGGTCTCTATGCATTCCTATTCAATCAGCACTGTAGAAAAATGGCCTGCTTGCTGTTTCTAAGTCATTAAATAATTCTGGTAACCATCGGTTTGTTGATTTCTGAAATGCAAAGCTTCCATTCATGCAAACAAACGATTAGCATGATATCAAGTGTGAGGAATATGAGGGTATTAGATGGATTATGACCTGACTGCGTTACTGAAGGGAGATTCGGACCCTTGGGCTGGACAGCTGCTTAGCGGCATAAAGGTGGATTGCTGGGCGATGTGGAGAACTCCTCCCACTACTCCTCCTCCTTTGGGGATGAATAAGAATGATGAGGGATGAGGAAGATGTCCTAAAAGGGGACTTCAGGTCCACAGGGCACTTCCTCTCCACACAATAAACAATGATGCACAACACAACACACTCACACCCTCTTAACACTTTAATCTGCAGACGGGAATCAGCACAACACAATTATGTGATGAGTACAAAGTGTACTCATCATCCAAAATAAAACAATTAACCTTTATTAGGTTTTAATTGATTAAGCTCAGAAGGAGCGAATCATTATGTCCAGTATGGACGGAGGTAAGAGAAGGAATGTCGGGAAGAAGGAGAGAATGACATTTCAACAATGGGAAGCGGGAAGGTAAACCTCCTGTTTCCCTCCATATGTGACAGTGTGATAGTCTCCAGCACCTTCTTCACCATTCCTACTTTCAGCTTCCTTCTTTCCTTTGCATTTCTTCTTGCTCCGGTTTATCACTGGAATCGGAATACTACTCGTTGATCCCAAACGCTCCAGTCTCTTTAGTATTACGTTCTCTTTTCCTCCATCCGAGTTCAAGTAGTTCTCCAACATCTTCACACATCCACATGTTAATTAACACTTAAACAGACAAACTACTTTATTACTACTACTACTTCCTTACAGTTAATCTATTAAGTACTTGAGTGAGTACAATTGATTGCATTTTGTAACTGAGTAGCGTAGTGAAAGAGAGTGACGGTGGAGGAGAAATAAGCAAGATGTTAGTTTTGATATGTGTGAGGGAAGGTGATTGAAATTTTATTGATACTTATTTATACACGAGGAGAACTATAAAACGCTTTTGCTAGATGAACGGCTGTGAGCTTGGTATTTATGGTCTGTTACAAGAAATATATTCTGTTATGGTATGAGATCTTGGGAACGTGGATGTGCATGAATAAATTGAAGTGGAAAGGAAGAAAAGGAGATAACCTGTATGATTTTTACGTTACGATACGTCTAAAAATTGGATGGAATAAAATTACTGATGCAAGTACTTTCATAAATCAATAAAGATATGTGTAGGAGATGCAGCCCAGTGAAATGAAAGTCTGAAGATAATGCCATTTCATGTCTAAACTCAATGTGTGTGCCCCTTAAACCGAAGGGTAGTAGAAATATAGAGTAGGTATTTTATCTGAACTCTTCAATAAGATTGTGATATCGTAATGTTCTTGTTGTTATATTATTTTCTGAGCGTTGTCTACAAATGATGCTCTGATTTTTAACGGTGTGTGTTAAACATGTACTATTAGTAATTGAATTGATCGGGTGAAGTGTATAACTCGTCCTTTTCGAAAACACTGAAGTAAAAGTTTGCTCCTGCAACATTTGAAAGGAAATGGAGTTGACTTTAAAGGATCATGATTTCACGTCTAGGTGGACTTGTTGAAATAAAGTGGAATCTCTAGGGGGTGAAAATCCGTTTATGGTAATACATTGTTAATGGATGAAAATCCGTTTATGGTAATGCATTGTTAAGGGGAAGAAAATCCCTTTATGGCGATGCATTGTCTGTCTGTGCGTCCGTGTGTCTGTGGTGAGGATAACTGTTGTACGCACATGTAAACTGTCCTGTTACTTTCCTTATCATTTTGTACGCTTATTACTTTGTTATAGTCGTTTTACAATGGTTAATTAAGTTTTTTTTTAATTTTCAACTTTAGCCTGCGGACACTTTTGAGCGCATGTCTAGATGTATTGTGCTTATCGAAACCAACCGCCCTGCTTATAAGGTAACTTCAATTTAAACTATTTTCATACGCAATAAATTATAAAAATAAATGATAATATTTTTACATTCCAGCCATCCACTACAAAGAAAAGTAAGCAGCCCAAGAATAATGAAGCAAAGAAGAAAAGAAGGAATCGAAAGTCTGCTGCTTTAAGACGGGACTTGGATGCTAACTCGAGCGAAACGGACATTGACTATTACGAGGATGAGATGTACTTGGTAATGCTAATTAAAAATATGTTATCAAATGGAGATGTGTTTAAACAGTGTTTGCTTACTTTCAGGAATTCTCGGATGGCGAACGGGTTGAGAGGGAGAATCGGATGGTTGTTGATCAAGGCATACCTCAACCTCCGGAAAACTCTCCCGACTCTTCTGAACCTCTGGAAAACTCTCCTGACTCTTCTGAACCTTCGGAAAACTCTCCCGACTCTTCTGACTCGGAGGATCCCTTAGAGGTGGGTCAACCGGTCATTGATGGTCCGGATGTGGAGGAAGACCTCCCAGGCCACGAGGTAATGTATTTAAATATTTATTATAAATATTGTTATTACATAACATTTTATTTATATTTGTTTTGATTTGACTTTTAGGAAGTGCCAGAAGCAGATGCAGCAGCAGATGCAGCAGATGCACCAGCAGATGATGCAGACGATGAAGCAGAGGATGCAGACGATGAAGCATATGATGCAGACGATGAAGCAGATGCTGCAGATGATGAAGCAGATGATGAGCTTCCATACGAGCCATCGAACGAACCAGGGAATTCATCCAGTTCAGTCGTAAGTTATTGCGACTCTTTTACTAGTAGTTGCATACAATCAATAAGTCTTCCGGTAATTTTGTTGTGCATCTCAAATTATTTTTTGCATTCAAGTATGTGTTTAATTATTTTTTGTAATTACAGGCAGCGGGAAGGCAGATGGAGATCTTTCTGGATGGAGGCCACTGGTACCAACCGGAGCGAGTGATTGGGGCTCCTCAAGGTGTTGGCGAACTAGGACAACTGGACGGGTTTCCACTTGATGACTATGTAATGGACGATTTTCATCCACCTATCAACATGAACGACATTTTGGATCAAGAAATGTTTGTTGGTGTTGATGATTTCCAACTGGAGGTGGTATAATATGATTCTGATTATGATTGATATAATATGATATAATATAATATGTCTAATATCATTTTATCCGTACAAAAATTTTAATAGTATTTTGCAGTTGAAACATTTGTACATGCCAATCTTTAATTATTTACTTGTTTCTTGTGTCTCAGATGCCTGACAACGTGGACGAGATGGTTGTGGACGTGCCACCGCCCGATGACCAATCGGATTCGGACGATGACATTATGTATGTCGATAGCGTCCCAGGAAATGAAGTAAGTTAAAAAATTTAAAATGTTTAAAATCAAATCAATTTACTAATGGTGATTTAAAATGTATGTATTTTTTTTTATAGTCGCCGAGTGCTGCAGCTTCGGTGGAGTGGGCCAACTTCATCGCCGGCGCTCGCGTCGAAAGAGAGCAAGTAAGTTCAATAAAATTAAAATGTTTAAAATCAAATCAGTTTACTAATGGCGATTTAAAATGTTTGTATTTTTATATAGCCGAGCAGCAGCTCTGGTATGTCTGCAGCTCTTCTAGCGATGTCCCGCAGCTTCTCCAAGGATGGCATGAAGCAGGAGGAAGACATAAAGGTAAATGACAAATATAATTAAACAAGTTCATAATTCAATATAATTCGTTGTAGGATTTCATTCAAATCGTATCAGTTTACTAATGGTGATTAAAAATGTTTGTATATTTTTATAGCCGGGATATTCTGCAGCTATTCTAGCGATAGCCAGCAGCTACCCCAGGGTTGTCGTGAAGCAGAAGGAAGACATAAAGGTAAATAATAAATATAATTAAACAACATCATAATCCAATATAATTCGTTGTAGGATTTCATTCATTTCATGTATACTTGGTTTATATTTTCAGTTGGATGCTGTCAGTGCAGCTCTTCCTGAGAACGTCATCACTATTTCTGATTCTGATGACGACGACGAAGAGGAGGAGAAGGATAAGGAGAAGGAGAAGGAGGAGAAGAAGAAGAGAGAAGAAGGAGAACTCTCTTCTGACACGGAAGAGGGTGAAATCTTTTCCAGTGATGAAGACAGCAAAGGTAATAACAATACTTTTAATTATAATGAAGTTTCCAAGTCAGTAAAACATTACAGTTACAACCAATCACTTGCTTATCTTTTTACAGTGGGAGTGGATGGTGAGGAGTCCAACTAGGATGTGGATGTCCACCGTGTACCAGGACAAGCCCTAGACGCTTGATGAAACAAGTAAGTGTTTTGAGTTGAATATTTACTTTGCTTTTAATGCCAAGAGTTGAAAGAATGATTGTGTTTAATTTCAGTGCTCAATCAGATGACAATCGGCAACTCAGGAGACTGGATAGTGTTCAAATTAATATTTTGTTTATTGTTGTTCTTTCATTAATAAATTCCATTTGTATTTTGAATTTTAAAACATTGAATATTTCCACACTTTACTTTTTTATTTGCCACTAATATATATTGACACTACAGATGACTACAGATCTGAACTACTGATTCAAAGAGCAAGTCTACCACTACCCTTATAAGTTATTTGCTGGATTTAGGAGGACGTCTTCCGTCAAGGATGTCGGAGTCAACAGCGACTGACATCTGGATGGCATCCCTGGACACCAAGTACCTCTTGTATGGTTCTCCTGGAGAAGATCCTACGAACAACAGAGCCAACACAGAATAAATTCACCAATATATTTTAGTGTTCTCATTTACCATTAACCATCTTACCGAGACAACGAAGGTCGTGCATAAAATAAAGGCTGCTGACGTGCGGGTCATCGCAACCGTCCCATTTGCACATGTAGGTGCCGAAGAACGGGAGGTCCGACACTGGAGGGAGAAAGGTCTCCCTTGGCCTACAGTAGTAGGCACCAGTGTAGTTTACAAACGCCTTGGGGTAAACCAAGAACGTCATCCTCCGCTGCACGCATTGATAGCATGCAGTCCGTATTTTCCAATTTTCGGACGGGTAGTCCACGGCAGGCCTGTCACAAGACGCCCCCACCACCAGAGCTGTCAGCAGGAAGAAGACGGTTCCACTGGGCATGTTGAGATGAGGAGCTGTAGAAAATAGAAAAGAAATGAAGATGATGTGATGCAAATGTGGGGACGGGTGCCTCTTTTATATGAAATCTGAAGATGTAAAATCATGCGACTGAAAAGTGATTTCATGAGCCAGCTACAAACTTTGGACCCGAAAAATGCAATGCTTGCACATAATTAGACTTTGAAGTGCAGAGTGCAACATTTGCACATTTAGAATAGTATTACATTCATGCAAGTCACACTGTGTGTGCATGTACATAGTGTAGATAAGAATACACGACTGTTCGTGCACTCACCTTGAGATCAATGTTCATTCTATTTATCCATTCGTTTGCAGTTTGTCGAGTCGTCGAGTTTTGCATTTGCTTCAAACAACCAAATGTGTTGTAAAGTCAACAAAACAGTTGAGCTCGATGAAGAAAAGATGATGTTGGGAATGAAAATTATGTAAAGATGATTTCAAAAGTGAACAAATTGCAAGCGATATTTGGTTGATATTTATGTATCTGTTTTATTTTTATTAAATGTTTATGATTTTACATGCATGAGAAATCTTTGTGTGTAGTCATACGACATTAATGATTAATAATAAAATCAGCAATCCTTTTCATCAGTATCCGAGTCCGAGTAGATGTCATTTACAGCTTTCGATTGACTTTCCAATTCCACATTGTTATTTTGTTCAGCTTCTTTACGAGCAGCAACTGTGCTTGGAGTGCACTTTGAGTTGGATGCAATGAAAAAAGTTTCTTTTTGCTTCTTGTGTTCTTTCAAGACTGATTCCAATCCATGCAACATCCACTTGACCTGGCTGATAAAGAGAGTGGCTATAGGACCAACCCTTATTATTCCATCGTCTTTGACGATAGTCTCCATCATCTTGACATAATACGGTCCGTCTGGCATTCTCAGCACTTTGATCATGATACCTCCTGCGTTTAAAGTAGGTTCATGTCTCCAGTATTCTATATCGTTTGCTGGAGCATTGTTTGGTGTTTTCTTGGATACCTCAACAAGTTTGATATCTTTATCATACTCTGTAGAGTCAATGTCATCCAGAATATCCTGAAACACATAATAATTTCATTAGTATTCTATGTGGGTATGGGATGAAGTTACAAATCTTACTTCCAGCATGTCCTTGACTCTCTCCACTGTCTATTCTGAAAATCGAAGATACGAATTCGGGTACATGTCACTTGATTCTTTCATCATGTACACGACAGTTTGATCGGTTGCTGGGTCTTCCACAAGCCGCATGCTGATGTTTCCAAACTTTTTAGTGTTGCCATAGGTGAAAAAGTTTGGCCGTCTCCCGTAGTCTTGGTCGTTCAAGATACTCAGCTGGGCAGCCATGATGTAGACTGCAATGAAGAATGATGACAAGTTTTGAATTTATCATCTCTTTTATACCAAAATATTGGGTGATCTGACATTGAGAAATCGTCGTTTTAAAATCAAAATTCAAAACTGTTGACCGGAAAGTTTAGAAATCGCAATTAATTAGTTGAAAATCTGCGCATTTCGTCATGCTGCAAGAGTTTTGAATCAGTTATCCAATGCAAACTGCAAGGTCGGGTGAACTCAGGTGCAGTTGCATGTATCCGGTATAACTCATGCGAAAACAATTGTACATTTTAATTGTTCTTTTAAGGACGTAGTTAGGTACGACAGTGTGTATAAAACCAATATTTTTGGTGCTCATCTTTTTCACTTCTCATGGAGCCTGTCTTGGGATCACGTCCCATAGATTTAGAGTATAATTTTGTTGGCAATCAAGAAAATTACGGCTACCCATTCAAGTACTTGAAAGATTTTGTCAACGTACAGAAGTCAAACCCACGGGATTTCCTCAACCGTCCGGTACTGAACCAGGTCTTTTTTTCCACCGATCAGCTGAGACTTTTGGAGAGGATCAAGGGCTTTGCATCTTTACCACCACAGCAAAGGTCAGAAAATCCTTTTAGCATCTTATTACACTCAAAAGCAGGGTATGGCAAGAGTCAGGTTTTAAACGCGCTCATCGATCACTTGAACCTATCAAAAGTAAGTCATTTGACAATTGCATTCACCGGAAACGCAGCTTCTAATTGCACAGGCGGAAAGACATTACATTCTGCATTTGGGCTACATTACAAAGCGTCTAATTTTGAAGCACTTTCAAAGGAGACTAATATTAATACATATATAATAGACAGATTAAGAAGAGCTGAAATTTTAATTTTGGAAGAGTGTTATTATTTGTCGCCTGTTCATATAGCATTCATTGATAGTAGGTTGAGAATTGTAAAAGGAAATGAAAAAGATTTTGGAGGAGCAAGTGTATTATTCTGTGGAGATTTGTTGCAAGTACAACCAATTTTTTATGGGCCACTGTACCAGAACCCTATGCTAGCTTCAGACTTTACAAAGAGAGGTGTAGAATTGTACAGAAAAGCTACCGAAATATATCAGCTTACTAAAAATTATAGACAAGCCAATGATTTAAGATTCCAGCAGTTGTTGCACAACATTAGACATAAACAGGTGACACAAGAAGATGTCAATATTTTAAACACTAGGTTACATAAAAATTTGTCTAGTGAAGAACAAGAGAATTTTAATGACGCGTTAAAAATATTTCCTCTTAGAAGACAGGTAGCTCAGTGTAACTACCAGAGCATTAAGGCACTTAATGTGCCAATTATGCTAGTAAGCCCATATCAAACTCCTATATATCCTGCCTTTGAGCACTGTCCATTATTAATTGGAAAGGGAGTCCGTGTGCTTTTGACTCGCAATGTGGATATAAAAAATAAATTGCATAGAGGTGCACAGGGTACAGTTGTCGCTTGGTTATTCAACAGAAATAGAGTAGAAATACTTTTTGTAAGCTTTGACACTTACTCTGGACGAACTATTAATGGTTGTGTTCCTATAAGTCGAGTAGTTGAACAAGTTCCATTGTTTAATTCTAAATCATTTCTTAAAATCTATTCTTTTCCACTCGAACTGGCACACAGTCTTACTATTCATCAATCTCAGGGATGCACGTTGTCTAGAGTTTGTTGTTATTTGGGTGCAACGGAGCAGTTTATCTCGCAATCATATGTTGCTCTCTCACGCACAAGTAGTTTATCAAACTTGTGTATTTTAGACAATGAAATTCAACTGGAAAGATTTAGAAATCTGGATTTTATGAGAGGAAGCACGGAACAGTTGCAAGAGCTTAGACGGTTGGGAATAACAGAAACTGTTTAAATGTCTCAAGGTACCCCACATCATCTTTCATGGGGTTTCTGTGATCGTCACACATTTCCATTTAAATTTTGCAGTGATTGTAGGAGATATATTTGCCCATATTGTACAGATAATGCCGAGTTGAGTTCCTGGACAATCTGGAACTTTCAAGCCTGCATCCCGTGCTTGTTTAATCAAATTATTCGTTTCCAAGCAATTAGATTGAGAGGGTTAAATGACTAATCCTGAAAAGCACAAGGGTAAACCCAGCAGATGTGACAATTGTAAAGCTCTTTATTGTGGTCATTGTGGTTTAGAACATATTAGTGCTATAAAATTGAAATCAAAAGGAGTGGGTGTTTATAGAATTGTGTACATTTGCGATACAGCAGACAGTCCAAACAGTGGACAGTGTACGTATGTGGACATAGCTATTAAGGTAAAAGTAGTCACTCCTTCTCGTAGTGATAATGCAAAGTGAAGAGCATTGGGTTGCAAAAATGAAACAGAACGATTCTTTTATCTGTGCTGAATGTCAAAGTGAGTGGAATTTTCAAAATTATCCAGTAGCATTTTACTTCCAGCTATATTACGTTCTGAAGAATAAAAACCCAAACAAGGAAGATCAGATTTGTTACAAATGCGAGTTTGAATGGTTGAAGGAAACTAGCGGAGAAATGTCATCGAATGCTTCGTCATTTGACCCAAATTCTCCACCACTAGCATCTTCATCATCAGAAGTCTCGTCCGATGAGGCGCAAATCGATACCGACTAAAATGCCAGTTCATGTTCATTATAGATGCAAAAAGCGATGTATAAAATGCAAAATAGTTTTTTGTAGGTTGTGTTGCACCTCAAGGGAACTCTGGGTTGCACAGACAGTGCATAATGTATTTGGGAGTGAAAAGACTTTGTGTGTAGAGTGCTGTCGTTCTATTATTGCGGATAAAGATTGTAAAGACAATACAACTACTCGATTCATTAAAAAACTGTTTAGCGATGAGTGAAGATTATAAATGGGTTCACTGGAGTGATGGGGAACATGCTTGCGAAAAGTTAATGCTAAAGTGTGATGCGTGCAAAGACCCTTGTTGTGTGAAACTTTACCCCCCCACTGAACAAGCATACTTTTTTAAACACGCCAATTAAGCACTTAGAGCTTTGCTAAAGAAGAAACGTCGTTTTAGTTATTTTAAATGTTATGCTTGTAAAGTGCAAGACGAGGCACTCGTGGAACTCGACCCTGAAAAATACGCATATTTAATTGATTCTGAGGATGATATTGTGCAACCACCGACAACACCTGAAGACCTGTCTAGTGTGAATACAACAGAACAAACGGCTTTTAATTTTGCTGAAGACGAGTGTGATTGTTTTGAAGGGATTGGCTTGCTTGAATCAGACAACACTGAGGATATTGACATACAGCCACAGGCA
The DNA here is from genome assembly GCA_034696565.1 of Isotomurus graminis. Taxonomy (NCBI): domain Eukaryota; kingdom Metazoa; phylum Arthropoda; class Collembola; order Entomobryomorpha; family Isotomidae; genus Isotomurus; species Isotomurus graminis. Next base: position 11,498 of record JAQGAB010000253.1, on the reverse strand, counting down.
TTACCCGAATACAAAGATCAGTCTAGTGTCAACACAACAGACAAAACGGCTGGTAGTTTTGATGAAGACGTGTGTGATTGCTTTGAAGGGATTGGCTTACTTTCATTTTACAATACTGATGATAATACCATACAACCACAGACAACTACTGAATGCAAAGACCAGTCTAGTGTGAATACAACAGACGAAATGGATGAAAGCACACAGGCATAGACAACATCTGATTGCGCACCAAATTGCCTTGAGTAAACAATGAGTGACTTGAGCCAATTTAGGCCACAGCCCCATGAATGCTTTGGTATTATGCTTCGCTGTTGCAAATGCAAACGAGTGTTGTGCTCCATGTGTAATCCTCAAACTTTAATAAATGAGTTTATTAGTTTTGTTAAAGCTGAATATAACATTTTGAAAAAGCAAAAGTTTATGTTTTTTACATATACGTGCTGGAGGTGCATTCATTTTGACTCTGTGTTGTATTGTGACAGCGAAGATGAAAAGGCCACACCCTGAGGAACCATATATGGACAGTAGCTATTATAGAGCTTGCTTTCGGTGTAAAAGACTAGAGTGTACACTGTGTTTAAGAGAAGCTCGTATAGCTTATCACAAGCGATCCTTTAGGTGTTTAATGTGCACAACGGCCACATTTGAAGAACATAAAGAGTACATGAAGAATTTAAAGGCTGTTTTTATGGGATGTGCAACTGACTCTGAAGCAGAGCGTTAAGTTAAAATGCATGAACCACATCACGATCACACCAAAATTTTTAATTGTGAGAATTGTTCAGAAGCTGTTTGCTTTTGTATAATTCGAAAATATTATAAAGATGGGAGGATGGTAGTTGTGTCCAATGCATCACGTTCTTATATGGAATACATGTGTGCAGAGTGCAGAAAGTTGGATTCAAGGCACAAAGAAAAGCTAAAGTTTATCCCGTCATTGGAGCAAGACTTACTATGAATAATGAAAATGCACGAACCACATCACAACCATACTAAGGTGTTTATATGCGAAAATTGTTCGGAAGCTGTCTGCTTTTGTGTGATTCGAAAAAGTTATCGAACTCTAGTGGTTGACAATTCACGTTCATTTCACGAATACATGTGCAAAGAGTGCAGACAGTTGGATTCAAGGCACAAAGAAAAGCTAAAGTTTATCCCGTCATTAGAGCAAGACTTGCTATGAATAATAAAAATGCACGACCCACATCGCAATCACACAAAGGTTTTTACATGTGACAACTGCTCAGAAAGTACCTGTGCCTGCGTTCTAATTAAACTTTTTTTAACTGGATGTTTGGTAGTAGTCTCTGATGGAACAATAGATGAATACCTTTGTGTTGACTGTAGAAAGTTGGATTCTAGGCATAAAGGAAAGCTAAAATTTGTCCCTTCTTTAGAATTTGATGAAGGGGAAATATGAAGGCTCCACCAACGTATGATTATAGTTCTGATTGCCGGTGCTGTACTGCACGGGTAATTCAAAAAACAGACTATCTCATTCTTAAAATGAGACTCTACCCGTCTCATATGACGCCACAAGAAATTGTTCTCGCATATAAGCTTTATCCAAACAGGGCAAAGAGCTACAATTTGATTCACGAAATGAGCAATACTCTTATAAATCGAAATCGATGGATCAGGTTTTAGGACAAGTGATGAACAGAAGGTAAAAGTGCAAGTAATAACAGTTAATCTTGTGTTTATGTGTAATTAAAATGGAACTCCCAAAGAGACCAAATATTGAGCTCTTGTACAAGAAGGGTAGCAGATCATTCATCAAACCAGTGGGCAGATGCTTCCACTGCCAGGTCGGTAAATGTTTATTTAAATGTTATACTTATCTTGCTTATGATAGACACTTTGAAGCAGTTCATTTTGATAGACACGATACAAACCTACAGTACGGTGGTGGGAATTTAGACAATTTTCCTTCCGACTTTAAGCAGGGGCCGTTTGAGCTTAAACAGAGTGCACACAAAAATACAATTAGTATATTCAAATACACTTTTAGTGAAAAGATTGTAAGTATTGAAGGTGTGTTTGATCGTCTCAAACAGCCCCTGATTGAGTTGTTGCTTCCGCTTGTCAGAGAAATGCGAGGACTAGAAGTAAAGATTGAGCTTGATTGTGAAATGATACAAGATAATACTGATAATCGTAAAAAAGCAGGATTTCGCACGTCATTCATCCGCTATCTCTATCCTTCGGTGGAGGGAGTAGAGAATAATCTTATTACAACGATCGCTTACTTGGAATCTGTGTTGCAAGTTTATGAAAAGGGAGGATCCAACTGGGCATTGGAACGTGTTAATCACATTACAGTTAAAACAGGGCAATACAAACCATTGGTAGGGCATGGACTAACTAAAGGCGTGTACAAGCAAATGCACAGAATGCAGATTATTAGTCCAAACACATCAGAAGGATGCTTTTCGCTTTGTATACTTATCGCTTTATATCGGCACGAAGTGTATAAGCAGTTTTTTGGGGGAAAAAATGAGAATTTGCTTTCACCTTATGAAAAGAGAAAGAAATTAGCCAAGTTTGAAGATTCTGCTTCATACACTCGTATATTTAAGCGTGTAATGACATCAGGAGAAATCAAGTTTACGGGGTTTTTGGGAGGTGTCAATGTGCATGACATTGAGCAGTTTGAAATTATGAATGACATTTCAATAAATGTTTTTATGATTGAGCAAGAAAAGTTTCCTGTTAGATTGACTGAAAGGCATTGCTCACGTCATGTTAATTTATTGTTGATACATGATAGAGAAGATAATTCGTATCATTATGCAGTAATAACAGATTTGAGTTTATTCTTGGGTAAGCGCAATCGTGAGCGGAGGGAGAGGTGTAGATTCTGTTTAAAGTCATGTCCAACAACCCTTGAAAAGCATGAAAGTAGTTGCAGGAGGACACCAAAGGTTGCAATGTACACACAAAATCAACCATTTTACAAATTTACAGCTTTTCGAGCTCTGCAAGATGTCGTATTTAAATGCTATTTTTTATTTCATTACAATAAATGTCCGTTGGGAAAAGTGACAGTATATGGCTATTCACTCGTACTTTTATCCCCCGATGGTGAAGAGATTATGAGAAACTCTCAAGTAGGAAAACATTCTCTTGGTGGGTTTCTTGCGGACGTGAAATTCATCATCAAATATTGTAAAGAGACAGTAAGCAAGACTAACATTCCTATTCGCTTGACTGAGCAAGAAAAGAAAAATATGCTAGACATTACTTCATGTATGCACTGTGGGTGTGTGTTTACAGAGCAAAACAACTCTGTTCTGCATCACCACCATTTGAGTAAACAAGTTCCGGTTGAAAAAATCTGCAACTCTTGCAACGTTAAAATCAAGCATGTTGCTGTTTGCTTTATTACTTTTGACTCTTTGGACATTGCTTTTAATTGTATGTTGAATGGGATTCCGTCATATCACATGAAACAAATACGGGTGATTAATGGACCAGACACTGGCATACTTGCTTTGTATTATAGTGGCATTGCATTTCTTAATTTTAAACACCATTATGAAAAGGGATACGACGATTTTCATGTGAAAGACGATGGGTTATTTCAGTATTTGAAAGATTACGCGTGGGTCTCACTTGAACATTTTAAATTGCTTTTAGATTTTCCAGTAATTTGTAATGACATTTTGCCTGACGTTGATTTAGAAAAGGGCTTTTTTTGTGAAGGTACTGATGATAACGTGTATAAAAATATTTTGTCTGTAAAGGAAAAGTATGAGCTTACAACTAGTAAAGACATTTTGCAATTTGTTTTACATTGGAAGGTATGTAAGTTGGCAATCGTTGTACAGTACTTTACAAAGATATGCATGCAGCATTTTAGATTGAGCATGTTACATTTCCCCACAATCACTGGGTTTGCATATCAAGTTTTCCTTTACAACACTGGACCCATACAAACACTACCAGTTGACATGGTAAAGTTTATTGCCACGTCTGTTAGAGGTGGGATATCTTTATACACTAAAAAAGTTGTACAGGCAAACTCGTATGCGTATGCAAATGTCGGGTTTTGGGATTCTGAGAAACCAGAGAGTAGTATTTTTGGATTTGATATTAACTCTGCATACCCATTTGCAATGTGTGACTATGTTGGTGTTGGTGATTATAAGTGGATGGAAGAAAGCGAGTTTTGTTGCTTGCAATTTCTGGGTAATACAGATTATAATGTGGGATATGTCGTCGAGGTGGATTTGGAATACAACAAAAAAGATTTTAAAGTAATGGACAGATATAATGATAATCCATTAGTTCCCTATAAGAATGGATCGAGACTCGAGTTAGACTTTTTGCCCAAATACAATTATGTAATTGATTACAGCCAGCCATGAACCAGCGAGACGAAATCTTCCATCCAGGCGGACAATTGTGCAGAATGGTTTGCAGTTCTTTACATCAGACTTGATGGAGTTTGAAGCATCACAGAAATATCATAATTCGCACAATCGGTATTGTCTCGTGTTCATTGACATGTTTACCAAAAAATGCTTTCTGAGGGCATTAAAGAGTAAAACTGGAGTAGATGTTGCAGCAGCTCTCGATGATATCCTCACCAAGTTAAAGTTGACACAAAAGAGCTTTCTGCATGTGGATCGAGGAACAGAATACATGAATAGTGTAGTTGATAAAGTATTGTCTAAACACAATGTAAGTATCTACAGCACATTCTCGAGTAGAAAAGCATTTATGGCAGAAAATAAGATTCGTCAGATAAAGCGAATACTACAGAGACATTACTATGCTAGTGGGAAAAAAAATTGGACTCAGTATTTGCCTACATTAGAGAAGCATTTAAATGAAAGTTATCATCGATCCATCAAAATGACACCGAATGAAGCAGCAAAGCCGAATAGTCAACCGGAAGTATTCTCTAATTTGTACCAGGACTTGTTTATGAAACCTCCTATAAATACAAAGAGATTCTCTTTAGGACAGTCAGTGCGACTTGCAAACACTAGAAAGCAGGGTATATTTGACAAAAAATACAAGCAGAGTTATTCAACCGAATTATACAAGATACGGGCAATAAAAGATACATTGCCTATGATAACATATCAATTAGAAACAGCAGACGGAAAGCTTTACCCAGGGTCATATTACAAGGAAGAATTGCAATTATATAGAGCTTAGCCATGCCTAACGAAGAGGAAACATACAATAAATTCTTTTATTTGAGTAGTGCGTATAGCACAGAAGAATATTACCCAGACAACAATTTTTCATCGTTCAAGAACCAGCTTAGTGAACCATTTGAGGTTAGTAATGAACAAGACTATGAAGTTGCGTTGCATGAGATTCATCTCTGTGACCAGTACAAACCAACCGTCACACCTCACGGAACTTTTTTTGGCCATGAGCCGTTGGACAATGAATTTAAATTGATCAAAAGACCATCGATGCTTGTTCAGATGAAGAAAATGTTTGGTGTTCCGTATTTGTTTATAACCAAAATGAATGAGATAATTAAGGCAAATATTCCTGCTGAACACAAGCTATCGATTGAAATGAAAAATCGACCAGACCGTGGCCTGTACACAAGATTAGTATTTGAAAGTCCAGATGATACAGTGAGGATTCAACTAAATCCAACTTTAAGACGATCATTAGGGTATCCAGAGGACAGTTATGTAGAATCCATGACAGCAGAGTATGCATTCAATACGGAACTTGATACTTGATACTTTTAATGATTCGGATACATTCTCGATACGATATACTAGGGATATTGCTACAACATTTATATTGCCTGAACCACCAGTCTTTTCATTTCCATCCCTCATTGAACAACTAAACAAGTACTTTCGAGAGAAGCATACTTCAGAGTTTGTAAAAATAACCCCCACGTTTAAAATTATGAATCGTGAGCATTTCATGGAAATTGCAATAGCTCCAGTAACCTACAGCATTGGATTCCCTGTCCCCATAAATCGTATGTTACAAGCCGAAGACAACTTTACATTCGATGGTTCACATAAGACAATTGTACCTATACCACCAGACATTAGTCATATCACGTCAGACGCGAATGAACTAATTGTTACTTCTAATGTCACAAAGAGTTGTTTTGTGCATGGAAAAATGCTACCAGTCCTTCGACTAATGCTTCGTGAGACTATAAAAGAACCTGTCATAAAGAGATTTTTCCCATTGCTGTACCAACCCTTATCGAGATCACACTTTGATCATTTCTCAATTAACCTTTTGGATTCACATTTACGTCCCGTGGATACTATAAACTATCCTGTTACTGCTTTGATTGAGATTCGTAAGCGAAAACTATGACTAGTGAATCGGAAGTAACTCAGGTAGTTGGAGAGTCGCTCTCACCGCCTGAATCACCCCCCGTGATGCTGGACTTTGACGACTTGAAGGACTATGTTTTTGAACTACCCGAATTGGTACAGAATGGAGCCGGTAGAATGGGTGATCCTCCTCTTGTTGACGACCAGGGCTATTTGGTACCTCTCAAGGGCAAGGTGTCCAGGAAACGGAAGGGTATAAATACGAAGACCAAGGGCGGAGGGAAATCAGTCGCGAAAAGGTCATTGAAAGGAAAAGGCAAGTCTAAGAAGGGCAAATCCAAGAAGGGCAAGAAGAAACCAAAGAAATCAAAGGGCAGGAAAAAGAGTCAGTGCAGAAAGAAATAGGATGGCTTCCTCATACATTCTCCCACGTTCGAAGTTAGTGTATTCTAACGTGTTGGACTCGTTTGCCCCCACAACAACTGATGTGTCGAGTGTAACATATGAGAAACAGGTGTTTAGTCCGTTGGGTAATATCGATGATGATTTACCACTGGATATCATTGTTCCTCCGTCTCGTTCACTCTACACGTCTCTCCATGATACTAAACTGTTAATTAGCTTAAAAATTACTCGATCTGATGACAAGGACCTTGAAGATGCTGACAAAATTGCTTTAAATTCTAACCCTTTTCATTCATTGTTTAGTGATGTAGAAGTTATTCTTAATCAAACCAAATTACATGGCTGTACATCTTACAACCCATACAGAGGGTTTTTATCAAACTTATTAAATTACTCTCCTCAGCAACGGTCTAATGATTTATCGACAGAGCTATTTGTTAGAAATGCATCAGAGACACTTGATGATACAGATTCCGGATTTAAGGCGAGACACGCATATACAGCAAAGAGTAAAGTTGTCGAGTTGAGTGGACGGCTGGCGGATGCATGTTTCATGGAGCCTCGGTGGCTGCCACCATCAATAGAGATCCATTTACGTCTCAAGAAGAACAACATTAATTTTCTCTTGGAAGGAAATCCAGTAGCTAATGTATCATATAAAATCAAGTTTGAATCTATAAAGCTGGCTGTAATGAGATACTTGCCACATCCAGACATTCAAAAACACCACGAATCGCTCTTTTCCCAAGGACAAAAGATGACTTTTCCAATGTCACTCGTGTCTCTGAAACATGTGCCTGTCCAGACGGGTACTCAAGGCTGTATCTCGGCCAATATATGGAGCGGTAGTTTACCAAAGCAAGTAGTGGTGGGTGTGCTCCCTTTAGAGAGCTTTCAAGGAACCATCAAGAGTGACGCATTTCTGTTTAAGAGAAATGACTTGAAAAAGTTAAAGTTGTTGATTGATGGTGAGAATCTCAACTCGAAAGAAATAACTTGCGAGTCTGATGCAAAATGCATCGATGCGTACGGAGAATTTTTGCGTTGTGTACCAGAGAGATCCAATGGTATTGGAATCTCTCGATCTGACTTTATCAAAAATACATTTTTCTTGTATTTTGATCTAACTGCGTCACACAGTGTCGCCAAATATGCTCCAAGCAGGGTAGGCAACTTGAAGGTATGTCGATTATTAATTAATTAAAATTGTATAAAAGTCATTGTAACTGACCATTTCCTGTCATTTGTAAAGGTGGAGTTAGAATTCGACAAGGCTACAACCAAGGCTATGGTTGTTGTATTATACGGAATATTTGATTCCCAGTTTACTATAGACGGACATAGGAATATCGAGTCAGAGACGTCAATTTCATAGACATCGTCATGGACTCATTAGCACTTTACCACCGTGGAGCTCAGCTCTTGGGCCAACACGATATCAATTATTATGTGCTTGCAAGAGATCAGCTATCAGAGATTGTATATCGTGATAAACCCATTTGTGTGGTTGCCAACTCATTAACCTCGTCGAGTGGCAATGAAATGGGTCACTGGGTAGCAATGTACATTACCAAGACGCCTGATAACAAATACACTTGCGAAGTTTTTGATAGTTATGGGATGAAAAGTACCGAGTATAAATTGAATATATGCATTCCAATTACTCAAGAAAACAAGCAGGAATTGCAGTCCAGCAGTTCCGACATTTGTGGTTGTTGGGCGTTAATGTATTTATTGAATAAGTGCCGTGGAAGGACCATGAAACAATTTCAACAAATGTTTAGTGAAAAGGATACCAAATTAAATGATGAAAACCTTGTTAAATTATACAAGGCAGAGATGGGCCAGATTGGAGCAAAAACTCAAAAGTGCATACCAGGCGGACAAAAAAGCTCTTCAAAGGTATAAAAGGAAACCAGATAAGACATCTTCTTTATTAATATTCGAATCATGAACAAGCTTACATTAACTATTGTTTTAACTGTGATTTTTACAGAGACGGTAATTACAAGCTGTGAAGCTAACAAGACTGTGCTAGTGCAATGTCTTGACTGTGTAAAGCAGCAGTCGGTGTTCATCCGAAAGATCTACAACTCTGCTTATGGGTCACGGTTCGATTGTGTTTCTTTGACCCGACTAGGTCATTTTAACACCCTTGCATTTATTGTGGGATATTACTGCGAAGCAACCGAGTGTTACAACCAACTTGATGGTGATCCCGTATCAATCCATCAACTTGAAGACATAAATTGCAACTACACAAGATCAGTAGACTGGAACTCTCAACATCCTCATAGTGACCAACAAATGTTTGCAATATTTTGTTTAATATTGGCTATTGCCACTGCATGCATTTTGTTGATTGCTCCATGTAATGCCTCCATGAGGATACCAACATCCACACGAGACGACAAGACGTCCTCCAACTCGAACCGTAGTCTTCAGAGGAGCAAGAAAATAGATGCAAGAGAAATGGAAATTTTACGAGTAGGAGAGGACGTTTAATCCACACCAAAGGGCCCCCACCCCAAATCTCAGTCAACACCTTGCTATAAAAAGAGGGGTCCAAGAAAAATTAAAAGAACGAAAAAACAAGCACGAGAGGAGGGGTTATCACTACCATTTGGTTTGCTGCGTATAATTGATTGCATCAAATGTGATGGAAGTGATAACAACCACTCTCAAACTTCTACAACTTCTAGAAGCAATTATAGCGAGTATAAATACGACAGGTACTAGTGCAATTATATTTCATTCTATCAATTCTACTCTAGCAGTAGACTGTTTCTAATTGGACAGCCAAGTGAAATATTTTTACTTGTATCGGTAACAATTTAATCGAAATAAAAGTTAGAGAGAGAATATAACATTCAACATAGTTGACAATATTGACAATTAGTTCTGTTATTTCGTTGAGCTTGTCCAATTTGTTAAAGTACCAAGTTTGACAATCTCAAGGGAATAACTGAGCTTATTCACTGCGATCATTTCATCCTGTTGGAGCAAATCAAGGGACAAGTTGCATTCTATTCTGTTTATTGCGTTTGTGCTAATTGTTCTATTTGGAGACAATGTGCAAATACCAATAAACAGAGTAGTATGCAATACCATCAGATCTTATCGTCCATATACGACATTTGAAAGTATTCACAATTGAATCTGTAAGGTTGGACGCTGGTCGATTTAATCATAGGTCAGCTCACATCCTCGCAAAATCAATGTGTTACTCGTTCATCAATAGACAAAGTGTCTGCCTCGGCCTCTGCTTTTGTAGCTTTCAGCTGCAAGTCTTGTTTGTATCTTGGCTCGGAAGCTACAGAACGAGAGTCTCTGGACATTTGACATCTACAGTCACAGTCTCTACTCTGAATAGCATTTCTTCCAGACTGAGTTTTATGTCAGGATGAAGCGCTATTCAAATAGAGGCTTGTGGATTTCAACGGCTAATCTGTTCCCAGCCCAAAAGGTGTGACCATGGATTACAAGTTTTTATTAAATTACAATGTGAGCATCTCCAACAGGACATGTATCTCAGGTTGGTTTTATTCCTGAGTATATGGTCTGTTGGAATGGTGTACACATACTCTGCTACAGTAATTGGACTGCAACACTAAACACCAAGTCAATGAGCCAACAAGTTGATTACGTCACAAACTTTTCCTTCTGCGGGAGAGATATGATGAACTTGTAGCATTTTCACAAGCACCATGTCTTTGCCTCACAAGGAGATTGTGTAATCAAACAGCTCATCAAATGATCTAGGAAGTATGGAAAGCCAAACTGATTTTCATGTTGCCTCTTTCACATCTGCTTGAATGTAATGAAGCTGATGTGGGAAAAGCAACATGAAATGATGGTACAATACAGCCCTGCAGATTAAACTTTGAATTAGACATGTAATCTTTTCCTCGTTGATTTTCATAGTACGCATTGACATGTTATAAAATGTATGAAACCCGTGTGATATTAATATGCTTTGTGTTTTTGTTTGTTTATTTTCAGATGGATTATACTGCATTAGCTGCTGATTGCTCTGGATGCACAAAGGCTGGTGCATACTTTGTCCAGATGAGCAACCTCAAGCTCAGTCTGTGCACTCCATCCCTGGATTTGATCGCCGGGGCAATGGAGTCGGTTGTGGAGCCCTTCTCGGAGGAACTCTGCCAACAGCCAAAGTTGGTAGTGACTGCGGCTCTTGGAGTGTGGGGATGGCTGTCGCGTATTGGTAAGACTTTTTTTATTAGTACAAATAATCTTTGTTTAACTTGTTGGATGCTTTATAAATATATTTTCAAGCTATATTAACCCATGTCTTTTGTTTGTTTGTTTTATTTCAGCCACCATCTTGGAGTTGGTCTGGATTCCCCTGGCCTTCTTCATGTTCGTGTTCTCCAACTGGGAGGACTTGGGGAACGTGATTCGGTTCTGGTACCGACGGGCTCATGTGGAGGCGGACCGGAACTGTTTCCAGTCCGTGATCTTCTATCTGGGGATCATGGGACATTTTCTTCGTGATCTCCTGTCAATGCTCTACCACGCATTTATTCGTCGCATTCGTCGACTCCGTGGGCTCCCTGCCTATGCCGTCATCGGAGGTGATGACGTCCCTGAAGCTGTGGCCCCTGCCGAGCTTCCCAGGTACATGCGACGAATGTACGGAGGCGAGAGACGTCCTCAGGCCCCCCTACGGGTCTCTGCACGCATCGCGGAGCGGAGAAACCGTGAGATGCTGGAGATGAACGAGTCATCAGTGTGGTAAGGAAGAAATATTCATACCAATTAACTCATAACAACTTATAACCAATGAAT
>JAQGAB010000252.1:0-33814 GCA_034696565.1 Isotomurus graminis | reverse complement strand
GCTGTTAGGTCACAGGTTAATTAATAAACGTATCAAAAACAACTGAGTAATGACTACAGGCACAAATGAACAGTTAATTGAGTGCTAATGCCTTTTGACATTCTAAGCTTAGCCTCACTTATCCTGAAGCTTTATTAGACAAACAAGAATTGCCTGCTACTTATTCAAAAGGGTTTGATACCACCTACAACTATCAAAGTTGAAAGAACTTTGAACTATTGTATGTATGAGGTTTGATGTGTCTGTCAGTGCTGATCTTAACCTTAACTGAACCCCTGCGAGTGAGTCAAGAAAGGAACCCGTATTTTGAAATAGGCTGATGAGGCAGGAAAGGATTTTCCGAAACCTTAGAAAGTGAGGTTACAAATCTCATTACTTAATTGGGACACATAACTCACATGAATGCACCGAAAGTCTACATGAACTTAAAACCATTTTGGTTGTCGAGATCGAGACGCTGTCTGACCTAGGCAATGAAAGTGAGACAGTATGCTACATTCACTTTTCATTTAAGAGGTTTTCCCGTAGCGAATTTCGAACCTTGCATGCTTCTAAAGTCTCGAGAGTTTTGGCAATTGCAGACATTGCAGGTGGCTTGAAATATAAATCCCTAAATACTAAATACCTACAGACACCCTTCGTTCCTTGAGCCATTTCGTAACAAATGCCGTAAAACTTGTTATTTAGTTTGGAAATTCAATCTCCGTGTTTTTAAAGATTTTGACACATTTATGAAAAACTGTGTTGAGCAATGTGCAAAAGTTTGACTTGTGTGTGTGTATGAGTTTTAGACGGGTGTAAATATAATCATGTAAGAAAGAGGGTTACCCGTATGAAAATGCGATTAAAAGAGATGCTTTAACTGGAGATGGAAACGGTTCGTAGTGATATTTGTCAATGGTGCAGAGGGTGTCGAGACGGGCGACTTTTATTGGAGTCGTCACCCCACACGTCAACCTACACAATATCACCTACCTGGATCAATCAATGGACAATTTATTCAACCGATCCCCACGCCATTTCATTATGTTTCTATTCAGAATTGGAGACGAACCTGTGTGTGTATGAATGAAATAAATTACAGGGGACGAAGTCTCATGGCTTTTTCTTGTACGCTTCAGTTAATAGCTGGCAATTGAGGGATCATACTTTAATAAACAACGGTAGGATAAGTATAAACACTTAAGTGTGTTTTAGATCTAAAAATCTGCAGGGTAATAAGGAAATTACTTTTATGTGGTCTAATGACACGGAATCTTTTGTTAAGTATTAAAGCTACTTATAAAGCATTATTATGTATCGCTAAGAAGATGAGAGAACTGTGAGGAATGCAATGCAATTTTCATAAGCGGTATATAATGCAGGATGAGTGAGAAAGTGATTGGATTCTTTGGAAGAATTCTTTCTAGCTGATCAATAAGACCGAACAAAACTCTGGGTATGACATTTTTAGAACAGTCCCACAAGAAAATGTTAAAAGTGCAGTTTGTGTGTGTGTAATCGACGGATTAAGTAAATGTGGGCTGAAATTGTTCTCTTGAAGTGTATTTTAAGGAATCATACATCCCCAAGAAGTATTTATTGAGCAGTGTGGAACTTCCGTAGAGTTCAAAGTTCAACTGGAAACTCTCCTAAGCTAAGGTGGTTTAATTTTTTATGTGGCTGTAATGCGTCTTAATTTTGTTCACTTTTTTAAGTCACTTAGTGAAATAATCAGTTATACTAATATACTGGATAGTTGGGGTGGGTTTGATATTATAGTGCCATGTAGGTGAGTCAGTTAACCAAGAGTACGGAGAGATAGAAAGATATATTTATGGAATACAAATTGCAATATTTTGTGTATTAACAAGCGTAGGCTTATAACTTCACCCTGAGCAATATAATAACTTCACGTACTGAGATTAAAAAGGATTCCGGTGGAAATAAAAATGAACCTGACACCGGCTCAGTTTAATAAAATAATTATGGTCTATTCATTCATGAAAAACTTGAGTGTTTCTTGGTAGCACATTGACTTATTACAGTTGATCACTACGAGCATTCATGACTTCTTACACACTAAGTGGTTCACTTATTTCTTGTTGGGTAAGGTGTGTGTGTGTGTGTGAGTAGGAAATATTGTAATTAAAATGAAAACAAGTAGAGTACAACCACAACCAATTTGCAATTAAATAACTGCGGTAGTTGGGTCTGTAATATGCTGTATACGTGACAATGGAGTAGTCATGAAGATGTCAATTTGATTTTTATTAGTTCCAAAATTATGACTAGATTTTTCGTGATCATAAGTTCACATGGGTCATCTACTGCTTACGTTGGTAATGGTTAATGGGCTAAGAATAATGAACTACCAAATATGCAGAGGTGGTCTGGACGCCTACGAGACAAAATACGATGTCTTTGTTGTGTAGGTTCGTTCATTCAGAAGTTATTTGAAATTATATTTATGAAATCTAACGATTTTTTACCACTAATTTGTAAGCTAATTTGTTTTGAAAAATAGAATGGGATTGGTGCACACGCAATCTTCGTAATAACCGTGATTTACTCAAATGTCAAAACGGGAAATCAAATTATAGGAAGTCATTTTGAATCGATAAGATGAGGCCAAGAAATCAAAAATAAGAAATGAGGCTAACTGGTTAAATGTAGTAATTTTTGACAGAACTTGTCTCAAGAGTCAAGAGAAGAGACTAGACTGCTAGACACATATTTATAGTTAGAGAATATTAGTGGGATTGATGTTGATAATGGTTATTACTTGGAGGAAAGTGGCTTTCAACACAGAAATATTGGAGGAAGGTTAAATTTTGAGTGTCTTGGGGTTTTAAGATTCGAGAGAGAAAATTCATGTGGGTGTTTAATACACCGAGATTCATGCTTTGGAGTTTTTGGTCAATGGAAATTCACAGGAGATGGGAAACTTGCATAATGACGTGATGATGTCTGTCCAGTATGGAAATTAGAAATCGTAGTGAAGAATAGATTGAAAAATGACTGTGGTCCAGAAATGTTTATAAATCAGTTGAGTGTGTACATGTTACTTGATACGTATTAACTTTCACGTAGAGTTGGTGGAGAGAAAGTTGGGCTCTGGAAGTACAAAAGATTTGAAGATTGGAAGTATTGAATGTGGAGTTGTGTGATTTGAGGGTGAGTGGTGCCAATGTATTTTTAAGGCTGAGGTTAGACGAGCCTTTTTTTACTTGATCTTTTTCCCAGGAAGAATGATGACGATCCTCTTTGGGTATTATTGTGTGTTGTCCCTCCCCTATTGATTATTATGCTTTATTACAGGCTTGTAAAGGGAATTATATTAATCATGCAATTTTTCGTATGTACGGTCTACTGTGGATAAGGAACAGGAAGGTTTGATGGGAATATTAAGAAATTTTCAACGGATGCCGAGGCCGAGGAGACCATTGTACTCGGTGATAGACTTATTACATCCTTTGTACCGTTTCGTCTATGATTCTGGGGTTGAAATTGGATTATTTGTGTTTCAAATACTCGTAATGTTTGATGGTTAACTTGTGTGCTATTTGGGGTTAAACTGGTAACGCAGTTTAACTAAAAGTCTAGTGTACAAGGTCAAGCGCAACTTGCGGTCATAGGAAGTTTCCTGCGCTAAGGATATTTCTTGTAGAGGAAAAGTTAAGTTATGACCAACCAATAAAAACCAACAGTGCCAGGAACTTTCATTGTGTTGTCGAAAAGTTAAAACCCATGTTACCATTTTGAAATTTGAACTGCACCTTGTCCGTCATTAATCTCAGATCTCTCTGAGCCAGAAGAATGAAGGATTGAATGGAGGTAGCATTTTACAGTGAGTTTATAACATAGACTTAATGACAGGGTATTGAGCCAATTACACTCATTAATGAATGAAACAAAAACGAGAAATATCTCTGTAGCGTAAGGAATGGGATATCTACGCGTATTATAAAATTGTGTCAGAGTAAATTGCATGCGCATTGATTTCAGGTTTTGAATGAATAGTTCTGCTTGGGAGTTTGGGAGACAAGGCACTGCACCCTGTGGCCGAAATTCCCAAGAAGGAAATAGCATTTTATAATGTTTATCAACAGACAATTTAGTGTGTGAGGAGAATAAGAAATTGATGAGGGAGTGGTGGTGGTAGTGGAGTCAAAGTATAACTCGATCAAAATAAATGATGTAAGGTTAACTCGTAATGGGAGCAGATAGGTATGTATGTACAGACCGGAAACACTTTCTCTACTTCCTTTCGGCGTTCTTCCGCACCGCCTTGGCAAGAATAAAAGCTCTGGACTTGTCCCTTAAGAATTCCATCCGAATTCATGTAACGTCCAGGGATACTTATAAGTTCTTAGAGGAACTGTGTGGCATAAGCATTTGTCTCATGTTACCCCAAGTAAAGAATATTTGGACTTGTTAGAAAATATACTGCAAGAGTGTTTTATTTTGTGTCAAGGAATAAATGTGACCACATGTAAAGGTAATTGAAAGACTTAACCGCAAACTGACGGAGATGTTGATGAATTATGAACTTGCATTTAAAAGTGAGTCGCTGTGGACATCTCATAAGAATTTCGTGTGCGATCAAGGACAACGAGGTGGTAAGGAAGGGGATGATGCTCGTATCAATAATATCACGAGCCAGGATGATGATGATAATAAAGCTCATCTAAAGTATAGTGTACTAATCTTGGTTTGGCTTTGAGCCTTTGTCAAGTGGCCAGACCAGTTTGGGTCAATGAACACACTATAGTTATTTAGTTATCACTGGGAAGCGACTTTGAAAGAGTGAAAGTCTCAGAATAATGTGAATGTCTGGTTGAATATTTGCAAGCCACACTCAGCTTTAAGGTTCACAATCGATTGATTATCACTGCCCAAGATTAGAAAGAGATGACTTTAATAAATGCGACTGTAAATGCTTTATGCTTTCCATTGTACGGAATATATGTTAAAATTTATGACTACCGACAAAAAATCAATTATTCGCATACGAAAATGCATATCGGTTAGTGTCTTCGTACGTTGACACATTCGTTCGCATGCCACATAAAAAGTTGTGCGACACATAGTGTAAGTGCTTTCTACATTTTGTACTTGTGTCTATTATGTATGAAGGTTGATAAGCATAAAAAATGTTACAGAGTAGAAATCATCCGCAACAAATAATTGTTGAATGTAAAGATTTTTTCCATTAATTAACAGAGACCTTAATGCTCCATATAAACATGACGTGTAGGTTGATCTTTGCGTGTGAGTAAATTGATGATGACCTATGGTGATATGAGAAGATTCCTCGAACTTCGTTGTGGGTTTGTGTCTAATGAAGATCTAATTAAGGTAGTAACTGCCAACAGTTCCGATGAAATTATGAAACTTGTGTGCAGAAGGTAAAACGCAAGGAAGGAAAGGTTCAGAAGAATGTTCATCTGGCAAGAATTAAAGACTGCGGTGTGTGTGTGAGTGATTAATTGGCATACAAGTAGGAATTGTATCGACGAAGGTGCTTATGTGGAAGCAAAAGTTGGTTGAGCTTTCATGAGGATTTTTAATTTGTCTGAATACCATATTACATCATAATAAATAACAAATTCCTAAGCTACTTTGTGGTGATAAGAAATGTAGTGGGGATGAAGAATGGTGTGCACTGTGTAGTTTTTGTGGTTGGGTGTTGCTCCTATGGGTCTCCTCTTGGTTTGTCTTTTTGCATGATTTAAAAAAAAGTAGGTAATAATTTGCTACATCTTTTTAGTCTTAAAGCTCCTCATTATAGATAGGGGCATATTGTGGGATTAAAAAAACCTCTTGAGGATATGTAATTGATGATCACATATATTGTCGTAGTGAAGTAATTGGATGAGATTTCAGGAGGACTGTGAATAAGTGTATGAAAGACTTATGGTATGGGCCCTTTTAGGTACACATCGTAGGTTTGAAGGGGGAAGGAAGGAAGTGCGACTGGGTGGAGTGGTCACTTTCTTTTATAATTGAATGACGAGTGTGAGAAACGCTTCAGTCTTGTAGAATGCAGCGAAGTGGTTGTTGTTAAAGAGTCTTTGAAAGTTGTTAAAAGTGGTTTGGTGTCTTTGTACAGTTGGATTTCTTGAGGGTCTGAGACCTTTACGAGAAAAGAGTTATCATGGGGAGAGGAGCGTTTCTTGTGTGTTTCGTGGCTTTCTTCGGACTGTGTGTTCGGTCTGGAATGGGAAGACGAGGACCTCCACCGTATCAGTTAAAGCCTTACCAAGCTGACTTGAGCAAACCGGAGATTGAAGAGATTAGGCAGTTTGCTTCTAATGCGTATAAAAATGACGATCAGGTAAGCGTTAAGGGACTAATTGGGACTGGAGAGGCTGAGTGAGGATTTAATGAGTGCGTTTGAAATGTAGATGAGTTCGTTCTCCCACTTTGTTGGTAGAAGAATGAAGAACCGACCTCTGCAGTCGAAACAACAACCGTTTGCTGTGATGATGAGAAGACCAAGGCCAGTGAGACGTCCCAGGAAAGAAACGATTCAGACTTCGGCATCTCAAAATTCCAACAGCTATTTTGCATACAGACCTCTACTGAGCAATCACATCTTGCCACTTCCGTTTTTCTCAGCTTTCAAGCCTAAAAGACCGAGTTTGTTCCGAAGACCGCTGCATCCTTTAACGTATTCGCATCCTCCAACTGTCTTCCAGGGTGAACCGACCCTTGAACAGATCCAAGCTGAACACAAGAAGGTAGTTAATAGTGAGTATTCCTTATAGAGTCTTTCCTACCATGGCATTTCTATGATTTTGGCAGAAACTTGAAGCTTGGATGGCTCAGCAGCACTTGCATGGTCTCCAGCAAGCTCAAGCTCAAGCGTCTGTTACAGGATCATTGCAACCTGGACAACAGGCATTTGGTTCCGCCAACGTCAATGGAACTAATAATGGTGAAGGAAGGGACGTGAGAAATCAACAATCAGTTGAAGGTTCCATTGTGAAGATTCATGACGCTTCTGCTCAGATAACACATGCCAAACCTTCTGTTGCTCCTGCAATAAACTACATGAATAGTTTCGAGCCATTAGTTAACTTTATGAAGCCACCACTTCCACACCCAGTGAGAAATGTTCCTTTCCAACTTATTTCCCAGACAGTTCCACTGTATCAGAAACCGTCTTTCCAAGATTTCTCGTTCCACTCTGCCCCAAGACCAAACTTCCCCGTTAGAATTCCTGGATTCTACCGTCCACCTAAGTACTCAACCATCCCTGCATCTATTTTCCAGACTACACAATCTCCTGTTGAATCCAGCAGCTCAGCCACACCCACTGCGTCTTCTGCCTCTACTCCAGAATCTGTTGCCAACTCCATTTCCATCACAACTGAACTCACTCCTACACGATCAGTGATTATTTCGTCCGAACAGACGGTTTCCCAATCTCAAGATCCACAGAATTCCCCGTCTCAAGTTTCATCTCCGATTATCTTCGAGTCTGCTCGAATTCCTGAAGACGTAGCAATTTTTGGAGGAATTTCTTCTAACCAACGTCCACTGACTTTAACTCCCGAAGAGCAAAGGAATGTCTTCACTGCTGCTGCTGACTCGTCCCTTGTCGTTGCCCCATTGGTTTTCTCTGAAAACTCAGTGTTCCCAAATAAGAATACGAATTACGAGACAATTGACATAACCAATCAAGCCTTGGTTTCGTCAACAGTCGCTCCGTCGACGACGCCAGGAAGCGCTACAGAAGAAACGACGTCCTCAGATCCTCAGATGGTAACAAGAACCTTACCAGGAGGAAAAAGAGTTCGGTTCAGAAAAGTCAAGAAGAACCCATCTAGCCAACGCAACGCTTAAAAATGCTATAGACTTTTATGAAACATAATTGTACTTCTAGTTTTTGTATACCTTTAGGGATTAAAAGGGTGAATGGGAAATCAAAGTACGACAGAACGATGCAAACTAAAGATAAGAAAATGTTGAATTAAAATTAATACAAGTTATAAAAGTTTGTACAAAGAAATAAATGCATAGGATTGTTTGAAATATCGATTTTGTACGTTAACCCCAATGGAATTTATTGTCCAACAACATTGGAAGTCTGTAGACAAGTAAAAATGGGATGATGTGATACATTTAACAGAATGTAATCTTACTAACAAGTATAATACTATTGAATATGATTGGCACATGTTCAGGTAAATATTTGTGGGTGCCTTAAACAATGTAAAGTTGAATATTGCAATTAAACAATGCAAATCGTCATAAACTTAAATGTGATTGTGCATCAGAAGCGTCTTATATATTTGTAAATTAACGAAGCATCTTTTACGGAAAAGTCTCATAAGGGACAAGAAACTGTTGATGTTCACTGACTAGGCGGTATAAAATAATACGATTGTACTTCGCAGCTCTCTGACATTTTCTTTGGGCTTCAAGCGTTTAAACGGAAGTTCGCTATTACACAGGAATTTATATTTTTTGGATATTTCATTCGGGATTGTTTGGACGATTAGAGCCTCAGCAAAGAACCGTGAATGGAGGAATTTGTAATCTATTCATATTCCCTTGTCTAAGCAGGCATTATCAGCGGTAACTTGTGATGATCAATATAAATCTGACTAAAGTATTTTTAACAAGTTTAAGGTGGCTATTAACTTATGTGCTTTGTTTCGTTTCTGATTGTCCAGTAAATCACATAATGGGAGTTAAAACTATTGGTAAATTAACTAAAGCTATTGGAATACCGAGTGCATTAAATACGATGTTAATGCAATTCATAGCAGTTATAGATTAATATAAGATTAAACAGTAAACATTCTAAAATTTTGCCCGTAATACTCTACACTACACCCTGTGAGTCCAGTGGGGGAGTTTCCAGATTGTTCACTGTCGCTGTGTTGGTAGGGAGTAATTGTTCACCTTGTTGATACACTGCACAGCCTAATGTTAACTGTGTAATATAACAGGCTTAGTTATGGAAAATGTTATAAAGTTCCACAGTATTCAAATGATCGTCACAGCCTCTCCTTACATCTCTTTGAGTTGGCGTAGTGGAGGTTTCTTCGGAGGTGGAGCAGGAGGCTTGTCATTCTTAGAAGTTAAAAAAATAGGTTATAAGTTTGTTAGTTAAATAGATTAAGAACAGCGTATAATCTAATTACCTTTTCTCCTCGGGGCTTCGGTGGCAATGGAGGTGGCTTATCGTCGGATGACCCGGTGTCTATTACCTGATCCGGGGATTCCAGAGAGCTTCTGCCGCTGTCTTGGCCTACTCCAATAGGCTGGCTGACGAAAGGGAAAAGTCGAAGCGAATCTACGGAATTGCGATGACTGTTACCTCCACCGATTTCGTTCCAAGATTGGCTCTTCCTCTGGTCGACGTGGGCTCTTGGAGGTCTCTGTGAGATTAACTGATGAAGGACACATATTTTATGCATTACATGGAAAAGCAAGACAACATTGACTCAACACGTACACGAAGCCACAACGCAACACGAAAATTATGTACGGGTATCTTACTGTTTGTGTCAGATGGATTATATTATTTCCTTCATTTACTTCAGGTTCAGATTGCAGAGGAGGAAGCATTGAGCTTGCAGATGAAGTGGCGAAGAAATGTCCATTTCGAGGTAGTGTTGCACTGCTTGGAGGACATGAGGGTTGAGTAAAATTTTGCTCTCCTTCAATGCTTCCTGAAAACGAGTTATGTGTCGACCTTCGAAAGATGCTCGTCTTGGATGATCCAGAGTTTTTATTCCTAAAAAGATTAATGTTTTAGTAAATTCGGCGTGGCTTCTGAAGAACGCTTTAACGTACTTGGACACGTACTTGCAGGAGTATGGGTTTTGGTATAGACTTGTAGTAGAACCAACGTTTCTCATTATCGCTGTCGAACCTCTGTGTCCCGCATGCCCACTTTGAACGAACTGATCATATTTGTTCTCTTTTGGTGGATTAATTAGTTCGTTTCGTTTTACAATTGCCTGATGTTTCTTCTCAGCTCGAGCTATTTCTCGTTGCAACAATTCATCCTTCAGATTCTACAAGAGAAAGTTAATGTTAGATAACATACTATTTAGCTTTTATTTACTCTACCAACCTTTTTCTCAACTCCGTAAGTTGTTTCTATGTGCTTCACCAAGTCCACAAACAATTCTTCAGATCGCTTTTGCCATGGAATAAGCGTAGCTGGCAATTTCCTGTCGTGAATCTGCAATAGGATTATGATTAAGTTGATGTAAATAGATGTACTACTAAAAATACTCACCTTAAGACACTCTTCTATGATAGGAACTTGAATACAAATAAGTTGCTTGAGGTTTTCAATTAAATCAGCGTCGTCAGGGTTTGCATCCAAGTATTGAGGTTGTAGGAATGATTTTTCGTAGTTTGCCACTCCCCCCATCACAGCGGGATCCAGAATCCCATGTAACTTCATTTGCAGCTCCTTGCGGTCTTCGTTTGGATTAACGTAATGGGCTAGTACAAGGTCCCGCATTTTCTCATTTGCCTTTTCTAGAGTCTCAACGGCATTCTCGATCGGCCTGATTTTTGTAACACTATCTCTGATAACAGGAAACCATCTCATGATTCCAGGGAAGGACTGAGAAGTCCATAAAGTGTATCTGTCCAGCCATAAGGAAGCAAAAGGGTTGTCTGGATCTTTAGGTTCTTGATGGTAAGGCCGAGAAAATGTAAACTTGTCGATTTCATTGACACGGTAGTACTTGCGGATATTTTCATCCGCATACTTTACCCCACTGTTACGTTTGGACGTTGACATCACTGGATCAACTTTGCATATTTGAAGGTCTACAGGCCAACAGAGGACAATAGATTAATTTCTTGTACAGACAACAAATGACAGTGTTCGAAATGTATACATTGCTTATTGGAGTTTTTGATTTCATCCGAGGGGATGCCTAGAGTTTGCAAAAGCTCGGCTTGGAGATACTGACACATCATTCTGCTCTGGAAATCAGATAACTTTTCGTATGCAAGGCCACGGTAGACGAAAACCTGTAGGCAGCAATCAGAAGAATAAATGACATGTAGGAGGAAATCAAAGAAATAACCTTAAACAGTCAAAGTTACCTTTTCTTGTAAAAATGTGGGAAACCCGTTTCCATAAAAGGCCACTCGATAATACTCAGGCTCATGCCTGTGCGTGTCTAAGATTTTCTTGTAAAATGTGGCGATTTGTTGGTGCAATACAGGGAGCTTGGAGTATGTGTAGCTCTCCTCGTACTGCTGTCGCAATTCGTCACAAACTTCAAGAGCACATTCCCACATCTAAAAATGGAGAAGAATTTAAAGTATCTTAGGCTGAATAAATTATACGCGCAATAGTCACAATCATTTACCTCTGATTTCATGAAGTACTCAATTATGTCGTTATAGATAGCTTCCTTCAGGTCCATATGTGTCACCAGATTCAAGTGTCGATTTGGAGCACGAAGTAGCAAAGGTACTTCTTCATCACTCCAATCCAACAGTCTACTGTGAAGCTTCAGTGTAAATCCTGCTTCCGTGTAGTTTTTCTCTTTGATGTGCAGGTCGTGGAGTTTGTATAAATACCGAAGGTATAACTCTTTTCGGTCTATTTCTTTACTGAAATCCTATATTACAATTGTATGGAGTACTTTGGGCCTACTACATTATAAGGAAAGCTCATAATTAAAGAAACTTACCAACAAGTTAACAATAGAGCTCATTCGATTGCCAGCGTCCTCTTCTGCAATCACTTCTCTGTATTGAAGAAGTAAATCTATAAGTTTCGTTACAGTTTGCACCATCGTCAGGCCCTGAGTTTGAAAATCACAAACCATTATAATCATTTACAATATGTGCATGAGATATTAATGCACAAATGTCAAATCTGTTGCTTACTTGATGCCGGAGTCCAGTAGTGTTATGTTCGCATCTGCTTGACATTACTTCGTAAAATATGTCGCGGAATTCGATGTCACCTTTTCCACCCTCTACTCCTTCGACAATCTTTTTTGTTAGCTCGTCTTCCACCTTTACAAAGTTAATTCACACTTAAAACTTTAATTTATTCTAAACTAAAAAATATACGAAGATACACGAACCTCTTTAAAATTCTTGACAATCCTTTCTTGGTCGAATTCACAATGCATCATATCATAAAATATGGGAATAGTTATAAACCTAACTTCTGTCTCTGGGACGAACGCCATATCCAAAAATGTTCCAACCATCGAAGGTATAAATCTGAACCGTTTGGACGCGTAAATACTGAACCACATGTTTTTGATCATCTCCACAGCAGTTTTTCTCATGTCTAAATAATTTTGAAGGATGTAGTTTCTCTTTGATGGAAAGAACTCTTCTAGTTGAAGGGATGGCTGGGTTAAAAATGAGACCGCGCAGTGAAAGAAGTTATTCCAAGGTTGCTCTTCAAAAGGGTCTTTAAATTCTTTTTTGATGGTTTCGGCAAAATGTTCCATAGCCTTGAGAACGATGCTGTTTGAAGGAAGTAGAGATTAGTTGCTAAAAAATTAGTTTCGATCAATAGTTAATTACCTATTTTGCAAAAGAATCATTGCACTCCAGTCTGAAGGGAAGTATGAATTGCTAAACAGGTTCTTCATTACAACGAGTACGTCATTTATAAACTTGAGCAGTCCTTGTTTGTATGGATCTCTGTCCATTCCAGTTTCACTCTTCAAGATGTTAACAAACACGCCGTAGTGATATGTCTTCATCTCTCGTAACACAGACAAGAATATTGCCACCATGTTTCCCTAAATAAAAAACACATTTGAACAATTTGTTTACTCAGGAAGCTTACACCATGCAACAACAATCTTACGGCTAAATGATCGCCCTCTCCAATTGTTCCGATTGAGAATATTACTGGTCGAATAAGACGCTGCATGACATACGAAATGTGAGGCTCTTTGTGAACCTCTGGTTGCTGGTGAAGAATGTGCATCAAGTCTCCAAAAAGTTCAACTGCCTTTTCCGTCTGAAAATTAGGTTGGTGAACATGGAAATTATTTATTGTACTTGACCCTACATTAACAACAACACTGAAAAGCGCACAACATAAAGAATAACGGCGAAATAAAAAACACTACCTGTTGCAATAACAAGTTACAGATGGAAGAAACTAGTAATGATGCTTCACCAACATGTACATTGCAGAAGCGTAAGTTACCACGTGCAAAAAGCATCAGGTGCTAAATAAGTAAGCACAAGAACACAGGAAAGAAGGTGTCAGATGAAAGATAACACAGACATCACACGACTATTTCTAATTACAAAGATGATTTATAATTAAAGACAGTATTAGTGTGGGATAAACCTCTTCGGAGTGCAGCGGCAATTCCTTCTCTAGGGTTTTGGCGTGTATCACATTTGGCAAGTCTTTTGAGTCAGACACGCCCAAAATCTTCTTTAGTTTCCGGTTCGACTCTATTACTGAAAATTCCTTTGATCTGCGAGATTTATCCTTCCAGTGAAAAGAGAAAGACTATTGTTAAATGCAAATTAATATGGTGTAGGGTTGTATGGCATGCTTCATACAACAGTTGTACTTCTACCGTTACTAATCATTACTGTGCTAGTTAGTTTTTTGAATGAAATGTGTTAATTGTGAACAAGAAATATTGGTGGCAATCGCTATATAGAGGAATGAATTGGTTGTCAAGTTGGGTTGGTAAATAGGCTTACTTTGTCGTTTCCAGGTAAGTGAGGTAAAATATTTTCCGTGACCATTGGTAAAAGTAGGAACCGACATTCGGTGTCCATGAAGACTTCTGAGTGCACAATGTCCATCACGCATGTAAGTTTGGTCCCTGTTAGCTTTCCACAGGGAACCACACAGCACAAAGCTACGAGGTGTTCGCTTAACTTTCGCTTGGGAAACACTTTGACCAAGTCTCCAATAACGGTTGGAATTTGTCTCAAACAGACTCCTTCGGCGGCCACATACTTGTCGTGCTCTATCTCTGGCCTGCTCAGTAAGTGACTCGACATTGCGTTGAATAGAGAACCGATTATTCTTTCGAAATATTCGTCATCGTCTCGATCTAGTTCTGGCCTGCCGTACCTTTTATACCAAGTTGAAATCACACATTATAAGCATTAAATGAGCGAACCATTTGTACAATTGAAGGTGTATTAATAATTAATTACTCAATCGTTCGAAGCCGCTTGTGAATCTGAAACGACTTGATGATAAACTTGAAATAATATTCCATACACTTCATTGCCTTCGTTAACTTCACAGGGGGATCGTTCATAATTGAGTATTCCAGTTGTTCCGCTAGTTTACTGAAAATAAAAAAGAGTCCTATGTGAATCACTGTGAGTCAAATATGGAAAAGCACCTGCTTGCCCTGGGCAACTCACTTGTAGGCTAAAGTAGAAGAAAAGTTGTCTTCGATGTAAAGGTTAAGTACTGACTGGAAGTTTTGAAATTTGTGATCCAACATAAGCCCAAAGATGTGTAGCTGTTGAAACACGATTTCAGTTTTAATAAGTAAGAATTTAGGCTTAAGTTTAAGTAGTTAAATTACCAGGCATTCGAACACAGAACGGTCGCATGTTGTTGCTGGCGAAGTAAATTCTGGTTGCTGCAAGAAACCGTTGGATGGGTTGAGTTCTGTTTGAATTTGTTCCATAGGATCAACCAGAATCAAGAACAATGCGTCGAAAATGGGATTGAGGAATTTGACTATTTCTTCCCCTGACACTTTAGTCACCTTCACGAGGATGTTTCTAAGAGCGTCCAGTAGTATTTTGACTAGGTCTTCGTTGCTCTACAAAAAGTATGTAGGTAATTAACAGAAGAATAATTAATTGTTTTTTTTACAATTCTCACAATCTCAGGATTAGTTTTGCACGTATTTTCTGCAAGTTGTCGTAGTTTCGTAACCCACAGGAGGAGTTCAAGCAAATCGGCTAGATTAATAAGAAAATGAGATTCTTACTATTGTCCTTAATAATACTTAGTTCAAATGTACTCTCTTAACAAGAAAATTTCATTACCATTCTGAGTGAAATTTGTAGAACAAAGCGTCGTTCCGACAAAAAATCCATCCTTGAAGGAACACGAAAACCCCGGACAAGACGGCTTGGAGCCACTTTGAGCCGCAGCAATACGTGTGGAAGGCAATGAAAGGTACTGCGTTTCGTTCTCCCTGTAATGCTTCGAATCAATCTGCAAAATCACAAATTATGGATTGAAAGACATTTCAGGATTCTTATTCGCTTGAATGTAATACTTTGTAAAGACAGAGATCATGCGTTGCATCTTTGATGGCTGTTCCTTCGTCTTCCTTCAGTCTAAGGTACGCGAGAGCGAAAGGTTTCTCTGCTTTATCTTTATTGTCACTGGAAGACCTGCGAAGCAAAGAAGTAAACGAATTGAGGAATACGTTAAAATGATCATAATTGGCATAAGCGAAAGTTACCTATGTTTGAAAGTGAATCTGACGTGAGCAGTGGAAAAGTCTTCAATACTCATGGGGAGATTAATACGAAGGTATTCATTCCACCGAGGCTTATCGTTGTGATAATAAACTACAGACTTATACTGAGACAAAGGAGGAGACCCGTTTCCTCCAGAAATGATAGGGCCGAGAGTTTGGCCTTTCTCATTGTGAAGTGACACAGTGACCTCCACATTTCTGTCTGTAGTTTTGGCAGCTCTATGAAACTCTCCTCGATTTATGTTTATGTACAAGTCATTTCGAATGTCTTGGGGCAAAATGACTTCAGGGAATCCCATTTTCCTTGCGTAAATTGAAACTCCTCTCATCAGGAGGGGTTGTTCTTCTTGAATCTAAAATGAAACGGCATGTTTAGTGGAAGGGACTGTGGTATTAATATAATTCATTAGAGGTTTAGAAACTTTTATTACTTGGCTAGGGTTGCCCGCAACCATATTGATTTTAGCCCATAATCCAACTAGTTTAGCATCTTTTCCATTTGTATTAGCTCCAGGCTCAGCCCGTAGCTTTTTCAATGTATCTTCTAATGTTTCATCTCCTTGGCACCTACAAACCACGTTTGAAATTTAGTAATTAGTCAGGACACAATGTTCGCCTATTTTATAATCGTAAGCTTACGGAATGTAATGAACTGCTTGGAGGTCATTGTCTACGACGCTATTTTCCCTAGTTGTTTCCCTAAACAAGTGAGTTATATCCTTCGCTGCCACTCCATACGGTCGCCGGACGTAAATGTTATTTCTTTTATCATAAAACGGAGTGTTATCTCTCTTGGACTCTACGTCTTTTAATTCCATGGGGCCTATGCGAACAACATATGCAACCAAAAAGACTTTTAGCCGTTCAAAGTCGCTCTTCCCCAAATCCTGGAACAATTGCAAACAATCCAAACTCAAATGTTATTCTACTAGGTTAGAATGAAACACAAATCTTACACTAAATAGAAACTTGAACGGAGTTTGTGGGGGTCTCCCAGCCTTCATATTGATTTGAATGCTCTCAGTAAACGGAATGGCAATGTCTTTGTCTTTAGCGTCACATAAGAAAAATCGGACTTCACATTCATCCACAACTCTCCAGGCAATACTGTCAACGTTGATGATTAAAGAATGAGTGCTGTACGTAAATAACTGACTGTTCACTTTCGACCCTCTCTGCAATAAAACAAAGATTAAAAATCATCTTTTGAATTTTGAAATAAAAGTTAAAAGAACCTCACATTTGTATTCCTTTTCAACTTTTGCGAAGAACTCTTATGTTTTCTGAACAATTCAATGGTTGACGTAGCCACAGGATCAAGTGGGACACCCAAGTCATCTCGAACGATCATGTCAAGTTTAAGAAGTCTGGAAATGTAAAACAAAAATATCTTATGTGTTTGCTGAACCTGTTAAACTCTTTATTTGATGGTCTTACATATTTCCACTGTCAATTGTTAACGCAACAGACTTTTTGAGTTCCTTTAATTCCTCCACAGTCAATTTGGAAGACAAGATTTTCTTTCTAGACTCATGAAGTTTCATTGCCAGTTTTCGTATGGCAAAAAACTTGTATTTTGCATCGGTTTCATCGGATCCTGGAAACGGAGATATGGAAGTCAACGTCGGTGCAGAAATGACTGTGACTCCACCCTGACTAGGCGTGTTGTTGAATGACAAGTCTTTGTGAATTTTAGTTGGCACCTTGAAATCACAAACATATTTATAGTTTCACTAGAAAGCAGTGAAAGTCCAGGTTTATAAAAGTCAATATTTACATTGGCTTGGACGTAAAGGTCCTTTGCGATTTTGTTCCATTCTCTTAACGCCGCATTAATTTCCTGAACAAGGGTCGGGGTCTTTGGGTAAATACTGGCGTAATCAACACCCCAGTCCCTATTAATAAAAAAAGATTCCAGCATGAGAACCGAGTATCTTAAGCACAAGAGTGAAAGCAAACCTACCCATTTCTAACCACAGAACAATCCTTAACATAAACATACGACTTTGGAACAAGTCCTTCTTCTTCAGTTTCCACATTCCTCACGAAAAACCACTCCTTGTACTCAGCCTACAAAATCCCAACCACTTAAAACCACCCCCACCGAAAACCTCTTTTAAAATCTTTTAAACATACCTTAATACACAAAGGTTCCCCCAAGTGAACTTTAAGCACTCCTCCACCATATCCTCCTCCTCCTCCACCTTTGAGACCCTTAATCTCAAAGTTAAAGTTGGCTAAAAGACAAATAAAATTAAGTCACTATGAACGTCTTGGAATAACAACTCCGGCGACTGCCTTACCGACTCCATAACACCGAGTGTCTTCAACGGTTTGCCAGTCTCCCACCGCCATTTCTCCGACGACGACGTTAGTAGTTGTGATGACTCAACAAGTGTTGTGATTAAGTGTTAAGGGAGGAGACGTCGTGGGGAGTCATGGTGAAGGCTGATTCACGTGTAAATAGAGAGAACCACCTGTTGCTCCGGCCACCTGAGGAAACTGGAAGACGGGGGAAATGTTTCAGGTGTTGCGGGTTAATTTTGGTGTGGTGGTGGTTGAGATGTTACAGACAGTTTGGTATTATCGGAGGAGGTTTGTGATGATGTGATGTCTAAATATGTCATTGTGGATGTATAAAAGTGTAGGGAGTATTATTGGTTTATTAGACTGGTGATGATGATGAGGGAGGGATTTCCTGCCACTTTTTCCTTGTCCCTTGTATATTATTAACTGGCGGTGGTGGTGGTTGTTGGTAGTGGTGACATGACAATTGGGAATTGCACTATTAAACATAATTGACACGAGTGACAGAAGAGTTGTTCATGGCTGTGTTTAGACTTTATTGTAGGTTGGTGGATTAAAAAACATAGGCGTGGGTTTTAGTTTCATGATGATGAGTTGCGTATGCTGGTTTTCATGGGATGTGTAGACTAAGTATACGTGGTATTAAAAGGCTGGTGATGTAGGAGAGTTGTAAAAAAGTATTAATTGTCTAGAAGTGTAGGGAGTGTGTATAGTGAGTATGTAATAGAAGAGTGGTTTATTAGTAGAGTTGGTGTAGTAGTTGATGGAGCAATTAAGACTGTAGATTGAATAGATGAGGTTGAGATTGGAGATGAATGAGGGTTATCTTATAATGAGGGAGCTTCCTTCCTATTAGACTGATTAGGTGTTATCTTTAGTCATATTCTTGTGACACACGGGTGTTATCTGATGAAGGAGAGTGACGGTTGATGGGGAGACCGCCGTGGAACTTCCTACGGGGGATGTGATGATATGAATCAAGCCGAAAGTGTAGTTTACATTTTAACAATACATAAAAGGTCGTGAGGATCATTAATCATAGTAAACTGTGGGATTTTATTGCTCCTTGATGGTTGTGTTTGGAGATAAGTAAGTGTGAGTGATGGGGGGAAGAAGGGGACGTTTAATACGGGAAGTTTCCTGTGTGGTGGTGGTTGGCTTGTTCTAATACTTTAGAACCATGTGGGGTGTGAACAGTGTGAAGAATTGATCTAGAGAAATGGGTTGGTAATGAGAATTCTGCGATTTATGTGTGAAGAACGGTTTTATGAGACAAAAAGCTAATCTGAGAACTTGTGTGTGTGTGTTTGTCAGCTTCTTTTTTGTCGTTGAGATGTAAAAGATCTGATTAAGGTGAATTCTTGTGATGACTTGTTGAATGCTTAAGGTTTTTGAAGTTCTTGGATTGCGGATTATGTGGAAGGTGGTGCAGAGGAAATGTATATGAGTGACGGTTTCCTTGTGGACTCAATTGAAGTCATAAAGTGCGAACATTGTAGATACAAAGTTAGTAATTAGTTGTGAAACAAGGTTTCTCCAGTGTTTGTTATATGTAAGGTATAGTGTGAGTCATTTGTATGTGTTATACTCCGTCGTTTAAGCAAGAACTGAAGTTCAAGTAGAATAAATGTGTTAATACATCTCAATTTGTCTACGAAAAGTGTGTCGTTTGTGAGATCCACCAGTCCAAATCAAATCTACTGGATTAGATGAACAGGAATGAAAATTAACCTGTGAACATGAAGCAATTAAAGTTCCGTAAACAGAAACAATACGGACTATCTCAAAGATGTTTTAGGATGATAAGATGCATCGTTTCCACTTATCCACCCACAAACGGAAGCCACTTTATACATAAAATATCACCTTGGTTTATTACTGGGATGTGTGCAATAAAGTTATAAAGTTTATGAGTTGTCTTTAGTAGCAAATTTGTTGTTGATGAAGGCGTCTATGAGTTGAAGGCCAACGAGGGAGTTGTCGTAGGGAAGAATGTGTCCGCAATTTCTGACAGTGAGACGAGTGAAGTTCCGATAGGTTGTGAAGTAGCCTAATACTTGATCATCGGGAGAGTTTTCAGGTGTCCAAATGGTTCTTGGGGTGTGAAGGAACTTCTGGAGTCCGTACCATTCTAAATTGTGAATTAGGTCATTTGTGAGTCTGTTTGGGACGATAAGGTCCAACTGTCCGGAGTAAAGAAGTGTGGGGATCCCATTGTTGAGGAGATATTCCAACTGACCCTTTGCACTTTGCATTATGTCATTTTGAAGATGTTCCATGACTTTGGCTTCATCTCCGAAGGATACGGAGAGGCTGACATGGAGACCTTCGCGAATGGAGTCTTGCATGAGGTATTTTATGTAGTAGTCGTAGTCTGGTGGACGTTCGGCTGTGAGGATGTTGTAGTAGAAGTTAAGGCCTGTTGTTGTGCTTATGTAGTTAGGTGATCGACCCGAGTACCCAATGAACTTGTCGTAAGCCTAAAGATAAGGTTGGGACAGGTTAGAATTCATAATTAGTAGATGGTGGAGGAATTAGGGAAATCACCAGGAAAGCTTCGTTCCATTTTTCTTTGAGAATTAGCTTTCTAATCTGGGCGATGATTCGAGATGCCTCTACTTTGTGGTTTTCATCGATGAATCCCAAGTCAAAGAGGAACTGTGGGTAGTCGAGGGAATAGTAGGGATCTATGAATCCGTTTCCTATTGAGATTCCACTTAGATTGATTTGAAGTGTAGGGATTCCTTGAACAAGGTTGTTTTGTCCGAGGATGTGGTATGCCAAGTGAGGGATGTATTTTCCTGGGAAGTGTGAGGATGGTTATTTATGTGCGTTATGTGAGATTTTAAGATGTGAGTGTGAGTGGATTACCTGCGTATGACTCTCCAGTTAGGTAGAATTCACGATGGCGTAAATAAGGAAACAATTGGAAGAATTGGCTTACAGCTGAATACAAGTCGTGGGTTACATGGGCAATGTTTTTGGCGTATCCGGACTCGTTTTGAGTGAAACTAAAGCCTAAGTATTTGTTGGAATGTTAAGTAAGCTGTATACGGTTTTAAGAGTACAATACAGGGTAGCTATAAAGCTATGTCCCTGGGACAATCTCTTTATAGCTAACCCTGGTGTATTAGGTCATTTGTACGGCACCTGTTCCTACAGGGCTGTCAACGTAAAGCACCGAGTATTTGAGAGTCCACGGAGTTTCCCTGAAGTGAACGATGGATGTTTCATTAACAATGATGGGACCGTGTTCAACAAAAAGTCCAAAGAGCGACGAACACCCTGGACCTCCGTTGAGCCACAGAAGAACTGGAGTCTTTGGAGTTTCATGCTACCAAAATATGTACAGAAGATTAGGAGAATATAATCAAGAATTCTGTGTTAATAGAAGACTTACTTTAGCAGGTATGTACCAAAAGAACAGGTTGGATTCCCACGTCGGATTCACAGTAAAGAATCCACTATAACTGGCGAAATGATCTTCGTACAGACTGACTCTTGAGAGTTCTTGGGCCTTTTCTATTTCACCGGATTGAATAAATGGAGTTAAAATTAATGGATTATGGGCTTCTGGTTCATAAGGTTTTTGGGCCTTGAATCCAATAGTTATTATTACACAATGAATTAATAAGGTGTGTAAAATAACCCACCAGGTTTGTTTGAGCTCCATTTCTATTAGAAGATCCGCGTGTGACTACAGATGAATCATCCTTCAGGAGGTTTGCTTATAAGGTCATAGGTTAAGAACTCTTCATTTCGTTGTGAGATTACTTTTTATAGATGATAACTGAGTGAATCCAATGAAATTTCCACAAGATCTCATTGCACATGTAAAAAAGATGTGCGATATTTTGTAAACTTGGAGTTTAGACTGGATGACGCAATAAATAAAAAGATTTTGTAAGAGGGTCATTTAGAGTTGCGATTTATTGGAAACATTATTTCCCGGTGTTGCATACACAGGCTAGCAGCCATGAGATTGAAATACTCGAAACTCCGATTAATACTTAATCATCTCGTACACAAATTATGCTGATTAAAAAAAAGAATGTCCACTCAATTGTCCTTTGGTGCCTGGATAAAAATAATAATTTACAAAGGCGATTGAATTGCTAAACTGATGGGAAATAAATTATTTGAAGCTGTATTACCTGTGCACACGGATTTTTGGTCATTCCACAGAGATACCGTTGCTTGGTGTTCTTGTGGTGAGCTCGGAGCAATGGAGATTTCGGAGGGGGAGGGGATTGTGTGATATTTACAAGAAGTGGATTGAATGTGGACGATAGGACTTCCAATGGTTGCGTTGAGTGAATCTGTATTGTCTTTGGAGCTGGGGTTTGTGGCTCACTTTCACGCAAAATGACAAGGCGTGTGTCGTTATCTTGGATTCCTGGATGTCGATGGTCCCACAGGGCATTTATGGTGATTCTGTCGAAAGTGTCGTTCCTGCCGTCCCAGAGAAAGTCCTGGTTGACTTCATCGTACACAGCTCCAATCCAAAATGCTGTAAAATTACATGTGAATATGCGAATGAAGTTACATAAGTTATTGAAACTGAATCTGCTGTGTTCACTTGTAGGCTTACGTGTGTCTGTTATATTCTCCAAAACTAAAAAGAGATGCTCAACGTCTTCTTCAGTCTCAACTGTGGCCAACGAGTATTGTTCCCCAAATGTGGATTCACATAATTGTTTAGCGTCTGCCCAAGTTACCTGTAGTGATTATGGGAAACGATGAAATGTGAGTTACGTGTAGTTGTTCCTGAAATACACGTGTGTCTCGTAAACCTGGTTAAAGGATGGACGGTAGTGGTCCCTTCTGCATGCATCGAGATCAATAATAGCTTTCTGGAGAATGAGGGCAACGATAACTCCTGCAAATGAGAATCCTATTATGCAACAAACTAACATTCGAAGAATGCTGAATTTGGTTTCTTCTGAGCAACAACTCATTGTAGCTGGAGGCTTGAGTTAGTTAATGATAAAGGTTTGCGGTGGATAGGCACTCATGGGGTTTATAATGAAGGATGGTTCGGAGGAGTACCGAGAAGTTCAAGTATAAACATTGCCAACATGAGGACTTCGTACGGAAGTCGAACAGGACGAGTATGCAAGTCATTAAAGTTGCTAAGACTTAACGAGTTAAGGTTAATTAATGACTATTTTGATTGGTGATTGTCATTGGACTGAATGAAGAAGCTTCTCGGATAATTGCTCATTGTTTGATGAGACAAATGCACCTATAGTTAAATGCAACAGGGTGAGTATATGATGATGCATGAGCTCTCGTCCAGGGATTCATTTATGCAACTTTGTTTATTTTAAAGGGGAAAGTCAGAGGTGAATGCTGACCAACTGATGACATGAGAGTAACCTCACATCTTACTTTTTTGCATCATAAGCTGAATCACCGAAAAAGACTTGAGAGATGTGATTGTGCTGCAGAAACATCGTTATGCATATTAGATTATCTACAAACTGACGCGGTTGGCATTATTGTTTGCACAATAAATGCTTTGATTTGGTATGGAGAGATCAAGAGTAATTGAGACTGGAGATG
Source organism: Isotomurus graminis (assembly GCA_034696565.1). Lineage (NCBI taxonomy): Eukaryota > Metazoa > Arthropoda > Collembola > Entomobryomorpha > Isotomidae > Isotomurus > Isotomurus graminis. Next base: position 10,502 of record JAQGAB010000252.1, on the reverse strand, counting down.
CTCGTGAGCCTATTGATATTGTTAGTATAGGAATTGAACAATTCCTTTAAGCAGAAAGGTAAGCACTAATTTTGCTGTCGCAGACGGGTGAAGCGATCTCCAAAGGTCACCAATTTGAGATTCATACCAAAGTACTGACAATGAGAATATTATGGTCCGGGTCAAATGAAAACTTTTCATTTCTCAGCATCTATTCAATCTCTTAAAATTGCATCTTTCTTATCTGCAATCTGAGGATAAGGGAAAATTGTAAGAGGGGTCTATTCATGCGGCATGGATATAAAATGGTTGGATTCGCGTAGTCTTCATCATCAGTACCCTTCCACTGGATCTTAAGTCACCGAACCTCAGCGAATTTAAATCAAATCCAAAATGTGGCAGAACTTGTTGGGCTTAGGCATAACTTTGCTTACTACCCACTTCGTTGGGACTCCCCAAGGGTAAGATACACTTATTTTATATTTGAAATTTGTTGCATACAAAATCTGCCTAGGTTCATTGCTATTAAATATTTAATGCTTACAATTATGATTGGTCAGGAACCAAGTGAGGTACAGGCAACAAGGAGTCTGCGATGTAAAGAACGACTTGGTGATCCTTCTGGATTCCTCGTCCAACTTCCCTGCGGGAGAATTCACCAAGGCTAAAAACTACATCGCTGAATTCGCTGCTAATTTGAAAACCTCTAAAGGAAATCGAGTTGGTTTCAGGGTCTTCACTGTCCAAGCCCAAACTGTTGTTCCTCTGGAAAACATCTACACGCCTGATCAAGTCGCACAATTCGTGAGGACAGCCAATCACTTCAACCAACCAGATGTTTATTTCAACAACAGTTTGTTGGACGCTTATCACGAGCTTGTGGAGCAGTCTCCACGAGATGTTAACCGAACCGTTCTTCTTATCGCTGGAGGAAAGAGTCTTGACGCCAGTGCTACAAAACGAGCTGCAAAACAACTACTCGACGGTGGAGTCCGAACATACGCTGTGGGAGTCACTACCAAAGTCGACCGATCTGAAATCCTGTCTATCACTGGAAATAATGATGAAAGAACTTTCTTCGGCAACAATGTGGACAACTTGCCCAAAATTCTTGAGCAAATCACAACCGATCTGTGCCATGTAAGTAATAAGGTTTCCTGTGGTAATCAGCTTGTGAATGATAACTTGGAATTTAATGAATGACTCGTGTTTTGTAGGTTGGAGTTGACGTGAACATCCTTCTGGACTCATCCTACAGACATCAAGGTGTTCATTACTCGCGAATTAAAAATGTGATTGCTAGTTTGGTCCAAAAACTCGCGGATGAACCGAACACCAGAATTGGACTCCGTGTCTTTGGCCAGGACTTCAAGACCTACTTCACAGTGAAGGACCAACTTAGCACTACTCAGATGGTGAACTTTGTCCAGAGTATTGCTTACTTGAACTCAAACGTGCAGAACCCTGAGAAGGCTATCAACGCTGCTACACAGGAATTGACTGCTGCTGCAAATGGAAACAAACAAATAATTTTGATATTCATGAGCGATTTGCCACCAATTGATGCTGCGAAGTCTCAAGCTGCATCCAATGCTGCAAGGACGAAGGGAATCCTCCCAAAGGCAGTGGGACTTGGAAGTGGAGTCTCTGAAAATGTTCTTACGAACCTCATTGGTTCTCACAGAGACCAGTTCTTCTGGATCAACGACTACCTCAACTACCAATCTGACCTCCATAAAATTGTTGACTCTATTTACAACTAACAGCTTAGCAGTGTAGTAAATTGGGAATATGAAAATTCAAGTCTTCCTGTGACTACACATCAATTTAAAAGCTTAACATATGTATACTGTAATTCGGACATATTAAAATGCATTCGAGAGAACATACTGCTTGGTACGGAGTACTTAATAATTATATTAAAGATTATTCCTTTCTTGGGAACTTGATCTGATGTCAGTCTACCTGCTTGAGAATTTGAAAAGTCCAATATTGTTTTGAAGGCTTGGTTTGAGCTTGCATACTATCTTCACTAAACTGTTTAGTTAAACTCAGAAAATGGGATGACTTGTGTTTTAATAGCTCGTGTATGATCAGGGTCGATTTGATTATCAATGCACAATGCATGTGCAATTCTATAAGCTTCAAAATGTTGTTTAGGAAAAGTATTACGTTTTTAATAATGCAATACGCATTTAAAAATAACCTAAATAGCGTCCCGAAGTTGATTGTAGTCGCTGATGAGTATAAATATGACAATCTTTTAAAGGGATTTTGATAAAGCAGATTAAAATACAGCAATTGCATTTAGCAACTCGACAGTAACTTTTTGTGTCTTGTATTTCTTATTAGTTTCAAATAACTTATTTAGAGTAACTCGAAGCAAGAATGTGGCTGGAGGATGAAACACAGCTATCGAACTCTTCAGTTTTCTATCAGATTTTTAAGTGAGTTTATTCAGCCCTTGTGATGATGACATTTTAGAAGGGTTAGACGTTCAGGTTTAGAATGTGCCTAATAAGTTACTATCAGATTGGGTAATTTGGTAAGAAAGAAATGAAATTAATTGGTTTATCAAATTCTGAAAGATCATTGGCAGATTGGAATAGTGACATTCTGGAGAAGCTGTTGGACTTCATCAAACTGTTTAACTTGGAAGACTCGATCAGCCTTTTGGCCGGTGATAATGAGAGCCTCATCACGTTCGAAGTCTCCATCAACTCCAACGATGTATGTGTTGATTCCAGCAGCAAGAGTTCGTGCAGCAGCAACTTTGGTTTGGGCAGGGTCGGTTGAGCTTCCGTCAGTAATGATCAACAAGTTTTTACGGGCAGATCCCCCCAGTGTTTTAAACTCATCAGTGGCAGCATCCAAAGACAAGTCAGTCCGTGTACCAGAAAACCTTGGAGCAATGCTGTAGATTTCGTCTTGAATCTGAGCCTTAGTTAAAGTGTTGTCAAGTGTGAAAACGCTTTTATCAGTGCTGCCTAACAGATGTAGGCTGACACGAGTCTTGCTGCTGACGGAAAAGGAATCCAGGATTTTGGCAGCGAAGGTTCGGAGGTAGTTGAATTTCTCCAGGTCCATACTGCCAGAGTCATCTAAAACGACAATCAAGTCGTTCGTCTTGTGGCACGTTGGTGGCTACGAATGGAAATAATATAATAATAAATGAATAGAAATATTCTTAGTGGTTGTTTCTCCTGCAATGATGATTTGAACTTTTGAGATTGTGAGAAACACTTACTACGTCACCGCAAACAGCTTGAATGACTTGATCAACAATGTTTCCCAAACTGTCGTAGTCTTGAGCGACGATAACATTGTCTGACTGTCCCCCTACCACATCGAGTAATTGATTGTCTTGCACATTGCTTCCAATTCCAACTACAAAGTTCCGAACTCCAGCTCCGATCATTTGTTGAGCTGCAGGAGAGATCTGCTCAGGTTCTGTGCTTTTTCCGCCGGTGATAATCAAGAAGTTCTGGTTGACATTGGATCTGTTGTATTTGACTAATTCAGTGTAGGCATCTTGCAAGGTGTAATGGAAGTTAGCCTGCTGTCCTGATGTTCCGAAGTATGGGGCAGTGAGGATTTGACTCCGCAGTTGAGACGGGGTTTCGGAGTTTGTCAAGTCGAAAATGACTTGAGGCTCAGTAGCAAAGATATCAAAGGCAAGACGATTGTGTTGTTGGGAGGTAAAGGCGTCAGCAACTTGTGAGACGAAAGTTTTTGCCTTTTTGAAGTCATCGGAATTTAGGTTGGTGGAGGAGTCGAGGGCAATGATGAGGTCGTTGTCAACAAGACATTGCAAAGTTGTCCTGGGATATTTGCTTCCAGGGGTTCTTCGGCTGAAGAAGAAAGAAAGAAGTTGCTTCATTATTATACATATCGTATCGAATGTTGGTTTTTATGAGAAACCAATGGCAGCAGCAAAAGTTATTCGTTTATTCGCTGGAAGTCGTACCTCAACTGAGTTCCTACAATTTCTTCGTCAGTCCACATTCGTGCAGTCAGTGGTTTTCGTGCTGGTTTGTGGAAGCTTCGCAGTTCTTGTTCATGGCTGTTTCTCGAATTTTCCCAACCATTTTGTCCCCCAAGAAGAAGGAGGGACGCTGCAAAACCAAGGGTCAATACAGCTTGAAGCATAATGGGTCTTCAAAATTTAAGACTGCCTAGAGAAAGTATTGGAATGGACCGAAGGTGTCTGTCTACCTTTACTTCTGATAATGGCTCAACTAAGGCATAGGAGCTGCTATTTATTTGACCCTTCAGCCGGACTTTCAGTATTGTAGAGATAAGGGCTTGCATGTAACTGATGACTGCGATACGGTAACATCGGATAATCTGGGTTACTCTGGTTGTATAAGTTGTATTGATTCAATTGCTGATGCGGTGATTCTCTGACATTCGAACTTTTAATACATTACATCGTTTCTTTACCAAACTCATGACCTTTTCACGTGTTGCTTTGTTCATCCTTTCAGAAAATTAAGCTGAATCTGCTTGAATGTGTTGCTACTAAAGAAATTGCTCAGTAAGTAAGATAATTTTTTGAGATTTCGCTGAGGTTTTTAATTAATTTTAAGCAGATTAAGCGAGTTACTTAATTCCAAATTCCAACTGATCACAGCTTTAGTGTTTATTGGGGCTTCCACAGGAATTTATGAAATCATTAGGATTAAGACTTTAGTACATTTTGCATTTCACATTTATGTTTAGTTTCAGTCATTTAAATGTAGTTCTATATATTTTTGATATGTACACTGTGGACTGTTGGGGATGAGGGAGCAGAATTATGCCTCAACATGACTTCATTGCTCCACAGTAATTTTCAATAGTGAATCCATCAAATGAAAGAAAGCATTTATTTATTTCGAGACAAGACGCTTGCTCTGTTCATTCATATTACGAATTTGTAATTTTTTGCTGAATATCAGGAGAATCTGCAAAGAAACTGTAATCTGGTGACAAAAAACAAGAGTAAGGAATTTGAAAGAGAGAGTGAACGCAGCTGTTATTATGAATGATATAATTGACTGTTTGGGAGATATCGACGAATGAGCTGATGCTTTCGTTGGGTAAAACAATTGTGCTGACTGCAGAAATCTGTAATCCAAGAGATAACCTGGGAAGAAGGGTGTGGGTGATTAAAGTACAATTTCTCAACCAACTCTTGTTTTTGCCTTTTGTTGGGCAGTGGATTGATTTTCATCCAATTGATGTATTTGCAATCTCGCGAGAATGTTGAATCAGTGTAACTAATGAACTAATGTTTACGCTTAGTAATTTTATCAGTAAATATTGAATGAAAAACATGTTAGGACGCTTCTATTTGCCTCATACTGGCCTGTTTATCTTTACAAGGTGATATCTGAATTTCCTATTACACAGATTTAACTGACTTTTACTTCTGGTGCGAAATAATTCTCACATAAATTGAAGAGCCTGAGACGCTTGGATTTAAACTTTTTTGCACAGCAAAATGACGAATTTAAAAGTGCGATCTAACGTCCTAAACCTGTAAAATAAACACGTGAATACCAATAAACTGTATGAAAGCTTTAAAATCGGTTCTCATGGGTGGTGTGGAAACATTGTTAACAAAAAATCTTATATGAAGGTGGTCTGGGAAGAGTGGATTCGATTGCTGGACGCAAAGTAACTGTTGGAAGAGTTGGTAAGGTTTGGACCTGAGCCAGCTCAGTAGAGAATTCCTCTTGATCGTACTGCAAAAATGAGATAAAACTTCCTAATTAATCATTTGAGTTCTGTGATTAATTACTTATTACTTCGCAGATGAATCTGAACGTAGCCGTTGCGTTTGCAGTCATCCATTGAGTTGTATTTTGATTAAGGAACCAAATGATGGTCCGAGCGTCGATGTTTTTAATAGGTTGGTGGGGTACCGGAGCCCAAGTTATCCAGGGCTGCTCCAGGGAGCGTCCAGTAGATTCCCATATAAGCGTTTCCTTTAATACATCCATCTTTCCCCCAACCCAGTAGAACGCACCTGTAATCAAAGTCCACATTTGACTGCGGGAACATCATAAATGGGGTTTATTCTCAGTCTTTGTATTCACCTAATTCTTCATCCTTTGCCTTTGACATGACCTTCTGAACAAGCCCGAGTTTCTCAGGAGTCTCAATTTCCAACAGTTTGGAGTCAGAACCAAACCATGTTTTGCAATACACCTGAGCATCGTGCCAATTTAACTGCATAATTAGAACATTATATGAAGAACTTTTCTGGAGAGAACTTATTGATTAAAAGAAAGTCTTACGAAATTGACGTCGCTGAAGAAGTATTTGCGTTCAAGGAACGACACTGACGAATGACAGCGTTGTAGGTAGAGTCTACGCATGGAGAGTTAAGCTTTTAAAATTGATAATTGTATTACTACGTATATTAATATTAAGTGTGATTTTACCCCGGTTCTAAAAGCAAGGTGATAATAGCGGCAGATAGAGCTGCCCCTAATGCATTGAGCAGTGCCATTAAGTGCGAAAGGGACAATGTGCGGCTGTCCACAGGGACCAAAAGTATGAAATGAGTTTAAGAATTAAAATTTGACAAAGTATGAAAGCAATATTAATTGATGACTCTGTAAGCAACTCTGTTAGATGCTATTGAGGTTCTTATTCTCATTTACTGAAGTAGCAAAGTCAGCGTTCAAATTGCAGATGCAGGGATGTTATATAAGTTTTATAGTGAGTGTTATCTTGCAAGGTGGCATGTATGAATGAATGACAAGGTATATGCTTTTCCGTATGAATAAAATTTTGAATTTTGTGAAATTAAGGAATGAATGGTTTTATTCAGCACAATGAATTTGGTTATAATGAAGTCATACAATTAGATGAAATGGTTAATTACCTACATAAAAGATTGTGTTTGAATATTGGTTGGAAGTGCCTTAAATGGCAACTGGTTGAGCGAAGCTTCCGTTCAATGGGGTCATAGTGGCCGTTTTGAATTTCAGTTGGATTTCCTTTTCAGTTTGGGGGCATGGGAGGAGATTGAATCGGAAGAGTAAGTTCGCCATGACAAGCTTGATGATCAGGTAAGAATACCTTTCACCAATGCAGCTTCTAGGTCCGGCACCGAATGGCTGATAGGCTGGGACAGTTCCCCCTTGTAGGAATCGCTCAGGGTTGAACGTCAAAGGGTTTGGGAAGTTGGTCTCAGATCGGTGCAACTGGAATAGTCCAAGTTGAATATGGACGCCCGCAGGAATAATGATTTGGCGGCCATCAGCAGTTACATGGATCATGTCCTCAGTCCCGCACCTGTAATGAAAGTAAAAGAATGAGGTGTTAATTAATTCAAAGTGACAGATGAGAAAGAAGGAAAACTTGAGTTGGAATGGTTGTTACCGACTGATGAAGGTGGTTTGTGGAGGAAGAATCCGGAGAGTTTCTTTCAGCACGGCATTCATGTAACTGAGTTTCTCCACAAAATCAAAACTGTTGAGTTTGGCTTGAGGATCATCTTCGCCTTCAAGCAACGACTGAATTTCCTCACGCAACTTGCCTTGTACATCCGGATGGTTGCACATGAGATGGACAAGAAATCCCAAAGTGCTGGACATGGTCTCGTATGCTGCTTCGAAGAACAGAACAGCATTAGCGACGACTTTCATTGGATCGGATGAGGCAAAGTGAGACTGAATGAGGAGTTGGAGTAAATCGGGTCGTGAAGTGCCAGAAGCGATTCTTTCCATGACGATCTTCTTTCCCAAGTCCCACAGAGCTGAGGATTGGGATTGTGATGAATATTTGTGGATGAGAAGCCGCAGCGGCTGAAGAACGAAGGACAACTCAGGCAATGCCAGATAGAATTGCATAAGCCTTGAGCTGGGAGATTTGGCGAATTCCTCTTGCACTGCCAAGTGCAGTGGATCGTCCAGGTTGGTTTGGATGTTCGAATCCACTCCAAAACCAGTTCGTCCGATGATGTCCAGAGTGAGTCCTTGGAACAGGCGGTAGAAATCCAATGAAGTTCCCTGTGATGCATCGACCTTCCTCAGGAACACTTCGGTGAGAGTGGTGACTTGGGGAATCATGGATTTTAATTTGGCAGGAGAAAATCCCGGAGTCAGGACCTTCCTCACTTTTTGCCATTCTGTGACATCCAGATTTGCAAGCATCTTTCGACGGTTGGGGTCAGGACTGATTCCTCCTGGAACTCTTCGCGGTCTCTCGAGGAACTTTGATGACTCACTCAATTGGATCTTCTTGAATAGAGCTGCATCGTTGGTCACAATCATCGGCTTGGCACCCAAGTAGTACCCAGCAACTGGTCCGTACCTGTGAACACACAAGCCAAGGCATTGTTTCATCCTGGTAGAAGAACACTTGTTTTCTGTAGTAATGTGTACATTTTACTTTTAAGAAGTACTCTGGTGACTTACTTCTCCAAAAGGAAAGAGTCCCACAAGACGTTTGGGATGCTGAAGCACTGTTGCATATTGCCCCACAGGAAATGAGGCTGCGGTCCTGGAACTCCTGCTCGCTGCAGGATTGTCATTCGTCGATATCGGTTGACTGCCAACCGAACACAGGCAATCGCCATAAGGGATAGCAAAATCATGTGTAACATTTCGAATGCTTTCTGAAAAGGTTTTGTTGAAAGGGAAAGTTGTTAACCATAAGAGGAGTTCAAAGTGAATGATAATTACATGTGACATTTCCGAACTTATTTATACTCATTGAGAAGATGTATTTAAATGTTAGAAAGATTGGAAACGAAATTCAGAACCCTTTACTATTAAACGTTCAATAGATCATAAGAACAATTGCTTAATCGCTAGCAAATCGTTGGTAATCGAGAACTTCTATGTTTACGTTTGACTGGCATGAGATTTGGCTGGCACACAAAAGTACATGAAAGTCTGCACACTGAATAATGCAAAGCCGTGGAACTGGAATGACATGATTAACTGCATTTGTGTTGAAGTGTTAACTGATCATGTGGATGCGAAATTTTGGAATGCACAATAGGATTTCATGGGCCAGTGGTGTTGTTTTTCACTGAAGCCAAAGTTAGAAGATGTGCTTGCATGAGACCAAGAGGCCTCTTGAAGAATGGTGTCTATCATGTGATGGAAAGATTGCAAGCCCTATAAGAAGAGTATTTTTGACCAGATCTGCTTGATGATATATGCACATTAATATATGTTTATGTATCATAATGCCAAGCATCAGGTAAAGTCTGTCTCATTTTGAACAGCTCGTGGACGTCTTTTGACATACGCATGTCTCTTACTTGTGACAATTAGTGTTTATTTATTGTACTGTAGGGAGATTTGTGTTTGATGTTAGAATGCAGTGAAAGAGTACCGAGGATCAAGAATGCATCCGATAATAATGGCACAGTAGCACTGAACGTCATAAAGACCAATAGCACTAAAATATTGATTACAGAGGCTCGATGAGCTAAACCTTATCTGTTGATTTTTTAACACACACGCGAATTCTTCAACGTCGATGCCTATTTTGAATCGTGTTTGTTTAATTTATATATTCAGTCGTTCTATGATGTACATGAAATTGAATGTGAAGTGCACGTTGGTTAAACTAGGCAGGAAAAATAGAGGAACGTAAAATGTATTGTTGGAGGCATCGTTTTCCATAATCTTATGTCTATTGTGAACAAACGAGAATTCTCAATTCATGGGTGACATTTGTATTTGTAGGCACATTTAGCTGTTGAGGTTTATGAATGAAAACATGGGGACTTGAGAATCACTGGTTTTTAAATTTTGTAAGTTTAATAATTTATTAATAAATATTTGTATTAGAAAAGTCTGCTAGTCACCATGCAGTTGTTCATCAGACCAGAAAAACTATAACAATAGAATCCTAAAGAAGTGTTGAATATCTATAGACCTTAGAATAACGCCTTCGTTGTTTTTTCATGAATTGCTCTCAGGTATGAGAGATTTTTTGACTGTCTTAAGGAGTGGGTAGTTGCCTTGTCCACAGATGTTTCCAAAGTCATCAAAGTCTAAAGACCAAACCATCGCACCCCCCAGTCCAAGAGATTTGATGTAATTTGTCTTTCTAATGATTGAAGATTGGTCATCATAGCTGATCCATTGATCGCCTTTGACAACGAAAGGTCCCATACGCCCTTCTTCGTCTTGAACTTTCTTTTCCCATTGCTGACTGCAGATCTCGTAGTACGACAAAATTCCCCTCTCCTCTGTGAACGGACCACTTTTTCCTGGACCCCTTGTGGGGGCAAACAGTCCGTCATCTTCACTGGAATTTGATAACGTGAAAGAGTTGCCGTAGAGCGGAATTCCCAGGATAAGTTTAGACGGATCGGCTCCACGCATCATCCAGTGGTTAATGGAGCTATTGACGTTCGAGTAATCTTGAGTGTCTAGTGGATGGGCGTACATCGGAGCGATGTGACCTGTCCTGTTGTCCTGAGACCTATGGATGTCGTAGGCCATCACTCCTATCCAATCCAAGTACTTGGATATTGTAGACACGTCGTAACCTAAATGTACAAG